>QRDG01000446.1:649115-937229 GCA_012064385.1 Puccinellia tenuiflora | reverse complement strand
CCTATCTCTTCAAGTGACTATCCTTGTTAGAGCAAGTCTAATAAGGCCACGTAAACGGGCTATAAGAATTTGAATAATATATTTTTACTTAGTTGGATGAGAGAGAAGAGGAGAGAGAAGTGAAGCGGGCTCTCATGAAAGAGCCAGCTGCAGCACGTGCTCCTAGGCAGCTTGTGAGAGTGTAAAGTGGGCCGTGCATTCATAAAGTAGTACTTTTCTATAACTAACTATTATATGTATTGAATATTAGTTTGGTTATAAATAACATGACACTACTTTATAGCCAACAGCCGGCTATACTATTAACCTTGCTCTTAAGAATGGTAGTGGTACTAACATGCACCAAATGATTGCCGGTTCTTCCAACTATCCAAGGGCCAATCGGTCGAATCCACGCGGCGATACATTCTGGAGATGATAAGAAGTGACTAAAATATGACAGCTAACCCTGAGGGTCTATTTGACCTGGGATTATCTGCGGTTGTTCAACTGTTGCTCCTCTGTATTTAACACGCTGGCGGTCGGTTCATGATGATGTGCCTTATTCCATATCGTCGACTAAACACATCTATCTCATCTACATTGACAGGCCACTGAACACATCCGTTGCAGCCATGCTAATATGATGGGGTTATTAGGGGCAGAAAACATATTGAGCTCACGCTACACGTATCCAGATCTTGGAGATACTCCCCAGTCATGGACGCCATGACTGTCTGATCGATCGACTGCAATCTTTCCGGGTAGGTAGTCAGTTTACATCCGTGGCGCCAAGGCGACTTTTGCACGGGACCACAGGCTGTTCCACCGCCTCCATTTAAGCAAATCGAAGTACTAAGAGTCTAAGATGGATGTTAGGGTAGCCACAATGTATGCTAAATATCGTTGCCAAATTGAGTTTTGGTTTTTAGCAACGTTGTCGAGTGTAATTTTGTTGGTTACAAAGCCAAATGTTTGGGAGCCGGAGCAACTAGAATATCCGATGCCAAATTTGTTGAAGTGAATAGAATAATAGGAATGGCGTGGTGGAATTAGAGAGTAGTGAGCTGCCCAAGAATGTTTTATTTTTTACTTTGGACTAGAAGGAGTAGGCGCGCTTTGCTGCGTCCGTTTTTTTATTGGCATCGCTGTATTTCCTATGTTTGTGCATTTTGGGCCTATTTTCTACTGTCTGCTTGTACTTGTTAATTTTGGGCTACGGTAGAACATAGAATGATTACCTAGGCTGCAAACACTATTAAATCGAGTTGATCTCTTAGACATAGTATGTTTATAATCAACAAAGATATTGTGCGAGCTTTCATTATTTTATCAAAGGTGTCTAATCAACATCTAGCTGATTTTCAGTTCATCATTAGTCGGTTCTCGTCCTTAGCACAAGTAGGACAAGATAGTGGCACGAGAACCATTATGATATAGAGAGAATCAAATAGACGAAAAGTGATATAGAATTAAAAATGAGGCAGCTACAAGTTAACAAAGGTGTATTTTCATTTATTATGAACATCACTTTGAGGATCATGAATTCCTTGTTCTAAAGTAAAGCAAAAATGCACAGCAGTATTTTCCTTTTATGAATCTCGCTCATCCTAAGCAATGGTTTTCTTTTAAATCTTGCTTACTCTAAGAATTACACTCCTTTATAGAAACTTATAAAGAACTCAACTGTTTTCATTTGCATTCTTTTAAGACCAACAGGCAACAGTACACTATATATAGTGGATCAAATTAAAGAACAACATGGTTTTCCTTAAATATGAAACAATATATATCATGGTCGCAAAGATCACCAAACTTACCGCGTTAATAATTTCTCAAACCTAGATACTCCAATTTGCATTTCTTGCATAACAAAAACAAACAACTCGGAAGAGAGTTGACATTGGTCGATATTATTCCGCCGATGTCCTTGTGTCCTCACAAAGGATGACTTTAACAACAGATGTAAGAGCAACCCTTTCAGTACCATCCCACAAACCCATCTTCACATGTGCAAGTCCAAAATCATCAATTACAGAAATCCAATCAGTTGAAAATGGATCAGTGTGTCAAAACAGCTTATGGCTAGCATATCTGACCAAGGAAGGGCTTCCAGTAGCACTATGGTTTAATGAATAAGAGTATTTCTCTACTAAAGCTGATAATGGATACACAACTCACAAGATGAAAAGCCCCAAAACAATGGCAGCAATAATAAAACATAAAGCTTATGAGGTGAGACTGTGAGAGGGGTACAGAGTAAACAACATAAACAATTAACCAAACAAAAGTTTTGAACTAAGATATGCTCAAACTGACAGTACAAGTCCTTGTGACCTTACCTTGTTAAAGGGTGATTGTCTTCAATACCAGCTCCAGTACTATCATATACCTTCAACAAAATAAACTGTGATGGCAGACCAGTTGTCTATGCATGTATAGCAAAACCTGTTACGTGAAATCAGGTTATCCATGTATCATATTAGAGTTTTAGCAAATCACATTGCGCTCGGTGAAAATTGAAGATTTGAGAAAATTCCGCAAATGCAGGTAGCTAACTATAGAACCGTGGTTGAGTCCTGCCAGTGTTGGCAACCATCCAAGACTCCTCTATCGATGACGATATCTTGATAAATGCCGTAAATTTCATTACCACACATCTAATTCTCCTGAAAATAATAGTTGGAACAGCAAGTCAAAAAATAACAGTTTGGACAGATGGCTAAAGCAAGAACATAACTATGCTAGGAAACAAAAACTCGATGTTCAAAAAGGAGATACCCTGCTTATAATTACCTACTACTACTAACTGATTGTATAATTTATAATTTTCTACTCAGTTGTGAAGATTAGTGTGGATTCTCAAAATTCTTGTGTCCCAAAAACCATTCCCATATAGTAATGTTATGGATCCATCTAGGTACAGTAGTTTTTACTAAATTCAGAGTTATCTGAATTCAGTAGTTCAGACAGTTGGTTCACTAATTCAATAATAGTTGTCGTATTAGTTATCCATTTACGTGTGACATTCTGTTTAAAATAGATACAAGACGAATTATATGTATCTAGCCTGTTCAGTTGGATAATTCTGGAGCACTACTAATGCATGTTGTGGATCACAGAACGAAAATTCCTACTTGGAAATCCAGTGTTGTGTTGTGCGCCTGACTACGCCTGATCTTATTTTCCTATGCATAGTTTCGAATCTTTTACGGTTAGCTGTGGCTGGAGTAAGTAAGAACCGGTGGGTTACCTTGTGCTGCGGCATTGTTGCCACCGTCGTCGAGCGCGTGGCGCAGGCGGAGGAGGGTCGCGCAGGCGACTCTAAGGTATGATGGGGGGGAGGAACCCGTGTCGCGCGGAGGGGGTAGGATACACACTGGTCTTCCCGGACGGAGCCGCAGCTGCGGCGGCGCGTTGGGCGGAGGACTGCAGGCGCTGGCAGGGTCCAATCTCCTGGGCGGCGTGTGGATGCGGCGGTGTCCCTCTGCCTCCACGTCCTGTTCCTCCCAGTGGTCAGCTCGACATAGACCACTGGTCCTTCCCCAACGATCGCTCCTTCCGCTTGACTTGTTGTCGTCTTCCTCGCCGACAGCAGTCCCCCTCGCGAGGCACTGTTTCCTCTGGGCGGCCACGACTTATGGCCTGATATCGTCGTCGAGGCCTGGCTGGGCTTGCTGGAGATGGGGGTCATTTGATATTTTGATCTTAGTTGTTTTGCGGGCGGTAGGAAGAGGGGCAGGACGGTAGAGCCGGCGGCGGCAGTCTGCGCGAGGGCATGAGAAGATTGGATTTTTTTCCCAACTGGGCGAGAAGGTTGGAGATGGGGCAACTTCTGCAAGTGAACCGACCTTGCGTTGTACGGAGTATTTTTTTACCCTTCCGCTGCTGTGATTGGCCTCGTGTCACCATTTAATTGGAGCTGGCACGGGAGCAACGGGAGCTCTCAAATTCCAGGGAGCTTAGATGTTTGAGGGGATATAGTGGGTCATCCAATGAGATAATTTAACATTTGGCACACTGGAGGTATAATACTTTGGACATAGTGGGCCATCCAATGAGATAATTTAGCATTTCACACATTAAAGGTACAATAGAAAATTTAGCACTCATGCCAAATAGACCTATTTGGCAACAATGTGGATACTCATATACCAGGGATGCATGGGAAAAAAATCTATGTATACGAAACTTAGCATTTCATTCCTTTGAGAACAATTAATTATAAAATACAGAGAACACAGTTGCAAGTGAATCAACCAAATCATTTTTTTTAGATCAACGGAGGCCACCCCCGGTTCCATTATTGTTAAAATGAAACCACGGTCACATCGCAGAGTGTTTTTAGGATCTAGTCTATTACAAAAGGCCATAGCAGGACAAGAAACAAAGACAGATGGGGAAATACATAGATGAACCTAGGGGCATGAAAGGACACGGATGTCGCCTAGAGGGGGGGGGGGTGAATAGGCGATTTAAAATTATTACGGTTAAGGCTTGAATAAATGCGGAATAAAACTAACGTTTAATTTATCAAGCCAAAACCTAAACCAGCTAGGTTCACCTATGTGCACCAACAACTTATGCTAAGCAATATGATCAACTAGGTGATAGCAAGATATATGACTCTAAGCTCGATGTCTATCACAAAGTAAATAGCATAAGTAAGAAGCTCGGGATAGAAATACCGAGGCACTTGGAGACGATGATTTATCCCGAAGTTCACTTCCCAATGGAAGCTAGTCTCCGTTGGAGCGGCGCGGTGTTCACCAATGTGAAACACCGAGTAGCCTTGATATGGCACACCGTATCTCCGTTGTGTCTTACCACCAATGTGGCGAGGCACTTGTCACTATGTTGCCGTTGAGGTTGACAACTAGAACCTTTACAAGGGTGAAGCTCACTCCACAAGTTGGAGGGTCTTCACCAAATGCACCGAGTCACCAAGACTTGATGCCCAAGGCCGAGGGATCCCGGCAATGTCTTCGTAGCTACCAAAGCTCCGAAGCTAACAAGGTTGAGCCACACTCCACAATTGGAGGCTCCCAACAAATCCCGTAAGCCACCAAGACTCCGAGAAATCAAACCGTCTAGGGTACCAACGTGCCCTAGAGGAACAAGCCCTAGGGAACCAAAGTACCCAAGAGTAACAAGCTTCTCAACTTCACTTTCCACGAATCACCGTGGAGAACTCAAACCGATGCAACTAATGCAATGGCAAGAACACACTAAGTGGTCAAATTCTTCCAACCCGAATCCAACCAAAGCAACTAATGCTTGGGAGGGATTAGGGAGGAAGAACAACGAAGGAACACAAAGAAACTCCAAAGATCTAGATCCAAAGTGTTCTCCTCACTTAGAGGAGAAATCAATTGGTGGAAACACGGATCTAAATCTCCTCTCTCTTTTCTCTCAAAGGAGTAGCACGAACTAGTGGAGAGAATGAGAGAAAGCCAAGCTCAAGAGGTCAACAATGGAGGAGAGAAAATAGCTCAAGAGTTGGCCAAAAGGTTGGTTTATTTTTGGGGAAGAAGCCCCTTAAATAGGGGCTCCAAAAATGGAGCCGTTGGAAAAGAAACGAGGCAAAACTGCACAGCCATCGGGCTGGCTGGCCTGGCAGCCGGCCCAGGCCGGCAGGGGAGCCGGGGAGCCACCCGGGTGGGCCGGCCCAGCAACCGGCCTAGGCCGGCGGGCAGGCTAGGGACCATCCCGAGCGAACCGGCCGTCGAACCGGCCCAGGCCGGCGTTGTGGCCGGGGCACTGGCCGAATGGGACGGCCTGGGAGCCGGCCCAGGCCGGCAGTGAGGCCGGCGCCCGTTTTTCTTTTTCCCTTTTTTCTAATATTCTGTTTTTAAAACAACCGATACCGAAAACGCAATATCTTCCACATACGAACTCCGTTTTCGGTAATCTTGGACTCGTTGGAATCGTCACAACGAGCACAACAAGAATATACATAGAAACATCATTGTTCAACAAGATATGGTAAAACCAAATGATGAGAAGTAAAACCTCTCTATTGAAAACCGGAAAACCATATCTTTTGCAAATGAAGTCCGAATGACACGAAACCACTTTTGTTGGAAAGAGGACGACAAATGCTACCCAATAACAAGTGAGAATATTGAAACCAAGCAAGGGAGATTTTGCTAATAACTGGAAGAATGAAACCTTCCGCATAGATGGACCGGCAAAATCTCCGACACCGAAAACTCAATGGGGAACACATATGAGAACCGTTTTCGGTGACCTTGGGCTTGTCATGACAAGCACGACAAGCACCAATACCACACCACGATAAGAGCCAAATAAGAACCAATAAAGATGATGCCAAGGATGCAAAGGTTTGAGCTCTCTACGACCGATGCGCTAAAGCTCACTTGAGAGCCCCTCTTGATAGTACGGTTACCTATCCTAAAACCCGGTCTCATAACTACACCGCGAGACCGGTAACTAGAGACCCTATCAAGATCATACCTTTGCCTTGCACATTCCACTTGAGCTAGATGATGACGATCTTGATCTACTCTCAAGTGGATCACCTTTCTTGATTTTGTTCCGCTTGGTGAAGACATGCATATTGCTCCCCCATACACCAAGATGGGAGAGACACCCTTCGACATATCTTCACATGGCCTTTATCTTGATGATGACCACCACATGACGCCATCCACCATGGACAACATAGGATCTTGATCAACACAGATGATCTTCTTCTTCACATGCCCTAATCTTGTATGTTGATCAACTTGCACTTAGCCTTGATCAACATATAGTCTTCTTCTTTTAGTCTTGACTCCAACATATGGAGTCCAAGCATTTCTTGTGGACCAACACTACAAATATAACTCAAAGAACACATTAGTCCATAGAGATTGTCATTAATTACCAAAACAACACATGGGGGCAACCATGCTCTTTCAGGGCATCTACCCTGTTTTCAAAAAACGTATTTCTACATGCTAAAAGAATTTGAAAAAAAATCCGGGGATACACATCCACAATCTATGGCGGCGCCGAAAGTTTCGTCAATAAATGATCATTATTTTGGTCTATGTGAAAAAGACAAAAGAATGTCTCAAACAAGTCTTTTTTTCCAGCACCAAAATTTGTCTTTTTTGCTGAGGCAAAACAAATGTTTTTTTTCCACAAAACTTTATGCCGCACACATATTTCGGTGAGATGTACACATAAAATTTTATTTCGGGTTTTTACACAATTTAAAACGTGTTTAAAATGCATTTAAAAAAAACAGGGGCAGATGCCCCCATGTTCAGATAGTCCACTCTCGGAGAGATGGGCAAAAAAAAGGTCGGGCAACGTGATTTTGGTTACGACAGATAACGTTTGATAGGATGAAGACAAAGATTACATCCCAACCACACCCAAATCAGGTGAGGTAGAAAAGACCGCCTCCACGGATGCTGGCAATTAGAGAGCTTGTTGTTACAAGTAACAAAAGTGTTGGATAGACTCCTTTAAGAGATATTGTGAGATCACGACGTCAATACGATATTGGTAACTTCTGATAATGTGTTAACATTTACTTTGATCCTTAAACCATAAGAATATTGTAGACCGGGATACCAGATTTGTTACTTTGGTATTGCCAAACCTTACTCCGTGACTGGGAAATTATAAATAAGACTTTCATGTATACCAGAGAGTATGATGTGGTGCTAGTTGTGTCAAGACTGGGATTTCTCCCTCCATCGATGGAGAGATATAATTTGGGCCCACTCGATACAGTATCCCGGCATGGCATAGCCAGGTATTTTGACTTTGGAGTTAGTCACGGAGATATTGGAATACGAAAACAACAAAACAATATAAAACAGTAAAGGAGTTGATCATGGGGGATCACGGGGATACAGTTAAATTGTCTCCTCGGATTTTGTAATGTATCGTGAGGCAGAAGAAATTGTATGCGGCAATACAAGGTCCGCTCGATTACGATCTTCGATGGTATGTAGGAGTCATCATGGGTGTCCAGATCCCGCTAACGATTTTTGATCGGAAGGGTGTCCTAGATATTTTTGGAGGTTAGATGTAGTGTTCTAGATATGTCCACATATACTTGAATATGCTCGACATGCACGCGATTAGAGGGCGGGCACGGGGTTGGGTGTTGTACATGAATGAGAGGGAGTGGCCTTGCCGCCTTCTCTAGCAGTGGTCGGTGGCGTTAGGCTTGGGGTGGGGACATACTTGGGGCTAAGGATGTTGCAGTGCCTGGTCCGCTATTGTGTGGTCTCCGTTGGCTGTCGGGGTGCTAGCTCATGTGATCGTGGTAGGTGGGGGAGGTCGAGTGAAAGAGGTCGAGTGAAAGCTCTACGCCTCGACATCGTCGGCAGCGATACATTTTTTCTGCCTCGGGCTAAAGTGGTGGCGGCGGCGCTTCGCATCGTGATCCTCCTAATGACGTCGTTGATGAGTGTGCATGTCTATCAGGCGCTGTAGCATGTCTCACGTGTTTATTCTCGACGACTCATGGGAGTCGTTTAGTTTGCACGGTTGCGTGTTTTTGGCTAGTTTTATGGTGTCTTTGTGTTTGTTCAGCTTCTCAGGACTTCCTCGACACCTTCTATCTTTTGGTCATGTGCATTTATTAATATCAAGCTGTATGAATCAGCATCTGTAATTGCCGTTGAAACCTCGAGGTTTTTATTCATTAAAGCCGGGCAGTATTGTCTTTTATCTAAAAAAAACAAAGACGCCCAATGGGTTGTAGAAAAAGCCGGTTTGGAAACAACTTTGTTGTACGGTGTACCCCCACGATCTCAAGCACCAACACTAGTCTTCAGTCATTTCAAACACAAGAAAGATCACACGTCAAGGAAAACTGCAAGGCGCAAATACTCTTTTCCATATATGCGCGACAGCAATACAGAACAGGCAGAAAACATGTCCCGTCTGGTAGCGGTAGTAAGCTACCACGGCGGTACTACGTACTCAACATATAGGGATAGTATAACCAAACATACTGCAGCTTAAAGAACGGGAGATTCAGAAGGTAATTATACAACAGGCAATCTGGCTGCATCAACCACTTACTCGTCCTGGATCGCCTCATCCTCGTCCTCATACTCACCCTCCTCGTCAGCCGTCGCATCCTGATACTGCTGATACTCGGAGACCAGGTCGTTCATGTTGCTCTCGGCTTCAGTGAACTCCATCTCGTCCATGCCCTCACCCGTGTACCAATGCAAGAAAGCCTTCCTCCTGAACATAGCCGTGAACTGCTCGCTCACACGGCGGAACATCTCCTGGATGGAGGTTGAGTTGCCGACAAAGGTGGAGGACATGGAGAGGCCACGAGGAGGGATGTCGCAGACACTGGACTTGACGTTGTGCGGAATCCACTCAACAAAGTATGATGAATTCTTGTTTTGCACATTGATCAACTGCTCGTCAACCTCCTTGGTGCTCATCTTCCCACGGAACATAGCAGAGGCTGTCAGGTAACGACCGTGGCGAGGGTCGGCAGCGCACATCATGTTCTTTGAGTCCCACATTTGCTGAGTGAGCTCAGGAACGGTGAGGGCACGGTACATCTGGGAGCCACGGGAGGTGAGTGGCGCAAAGCCAACCATGAAAAAGTGAAGCCTCGGGAACGGGATCAAGTTGACTGCAAGCTTCCGGAGATCAGAGTTCAGCTGGCCTGGGAAGCGAAGGCAGCATGTGACACCGCTCATCGTCGCACTGATCAAGTGGTTCAGGTCTCCAACTGTTGGGTTCACAGATGACTTAGTCAGTAAAGATGGAAAATTCGACACAAAATTCACAATTCTGCAATCAATATAGTTGTGAGAGAAGCTAATTTTGTATTTCCACTGTGATGCCATCAAGGACAATAATGTGTGAAACAGGAAATATACTTGTTTGACATGTACAGGTGGGTGCTCCTAGAGGCATCAATATAGTTGTGAGACAGCAAGGACAAACAGATGAAAACAAATTAGCATGTGCTCCTAGAGGCATAGTACTCATGGTTGCACTGATCAAGTGGTTCAGGTTTCCAACTATTGGGACTCCAAACATAAAATGCAGCTGTTTGACGTGTACAGCTGGGTGCAATCAGTAAAATGGAAATTTCAACAAAAGCTAATTGTGTGATTCTAACGTGTGATGCCATCAAGCAAACTACAAAGACAATAATTGTTGAAATAGAAAAATAATTGTCTGATGAAAACAAATTAGCATGTGCTCCTAGATGTGCAAGACAAGCTCAAATGATACTCATACAGCTGAGCTGCATAAGAAAAGTTACATCCATGGGTCTACCAAAGCAAGCCAACAATGAAACTGAGCTACCAGATGCGATTCTGAACATTTGGGGAAAATTCAAAGAACTAATAAGGTAACTCTACAGCATGATAAAGTAACATAAGTAAGAAAGCAGGTTAAGCAAACATCAGAATATGTATGATCTTACAGCTGGGAGTGGTCAGCTTCAGAGTACGGAAGCAGATGTCGTAAAGCGCCTCATTATCAAGAACCATACACTCATCGGCATTCTCAACCAACTGATGGACAGAGAGTGTGGCGTTATATGGTTCAACAACTGTGTCTGACACCTTTGGTGAAGGGAAGACAGAAAATGTGAGCATCATCCTGTCAGGGTACTCCTCCCTGATCTTGGAGATCAAGAGTGTGCCCATTCCAGACCCAGTTCCTCCTCCCAGGGAATGGCAAACTTGAAAACCTGATCACATAAACAGTAATAAAACTCATAAGCAGCTTATAGGTGTCCATAAGTGTCACAAACACACTACTAATTTCACTAAGCAGCTTCTGGATTGTACCAAAAGTTATAACTGAATGGTAATCATCTGCATTAAAACTAGAAACAAGCAAGCTTTGCATGCTTTGGATTATCAGAACAGATAAGCATTCAGAGTCCAACATCCATCAAGAAAATAAACTGAACTCATTCACAAACCCGGACTCCAGACAGATCTTTATATTTGAAAGATATGACCAACCGATGTCATAATTACACAGACCAGGACTTTTGCTCCGTGTGCAAATCATCAATAAAAGTTAATCATGGTGCAAGTTATGTTAATTGGACTTCAAGAGAATTAACAGTGTGCATGTATGCAGAACAGCAATAGGCAGTGAAAGTTCTTGCTGCCAGCGTCGATGGTGAATAAAATAATGAATGATGCAGATTAGTTTAATTAGATCGAGATGGCCATTTGGGAAATGGAAGATTGCCTGCAACCCACATACTATACTAGCTAACAAAAAGGTACTTGTACAAATAGAAAGACAGCATACATAAAGCTAAATCATCACATGATTCAATCTTCCAAATATTCTAGAAACAGCAGAGCAGATCTAATACGTCATAGGAGTCGCACATGGAACAGTGCAAAGAGGAGAAAGAAGCACACCTTGGAGGCAGTCGCAGTTCTCCGCCTCCTTCCTCACGACATCCATTACGGAGTCGATGAGCTCAGCTCCCTCGGTGTAGTGCCCCTTGGCCCAGTTGTTGCCGGCACCGGACTGGCCGAACACAAAATTGTCTGGGCGGAAGATCTGGCCATAAGGCCCGGTGCGGACGCTGTCCATGGTACCGGGCTCGAGGTCCATGAGCACGGCGCGGGGCACAAAGCGGCCGCAGGAGGCTTCATTGTAGTAGACGTTGACGCGCTCGAGCTGGAGGTCGGCGGTGCCGACGTAGCGGCCAGTGGGGTCGATGCCGTGCTCGTCGCAGACCACCTCCCAGAACTTGGAACCGATCTGGTTTCCGCACTGGCCCGCCTGGATGTGCAGGATCTCCCTCATGGCTGCTTGATCTTCGCGGTCGGTGGCCTGTAGGTGGAAAGGGGGCAACAATTGAGCTGTTATGGGCAGGAAAACGATGGATGGATAGCTTCGGACTGGAATTGGAAGAGCAGATCTGCGAAGCAAAAAAAAAAACACTTGTGCCAGCATAAAATCTATGCTCTAGGGAATACTAACAATTAAACAATAACAGATGAGATTTGAAGGTAGAAAGGAATCTGAAAACACATCTAAATTCGCATTCGGATCCGAAAATAACACCATATAAACCTTCAATATCCCCTAAATGGAGACCAAAACAAGAAAAAAAACCTGATGCTAAACCATAATACGAAGACCCCCACACAGATTCATGATCAACCTAGCCACCATCATCAATCGCGCCACAAAGCCACCGTAAAATCACTCTATCTCCAAGCAAAATTCAACAACAAACGAACCGAAATTTTCCCAAATCTCCGTCCGTCCGCCCAAAATCGTCCGCATCAACACCAACTAAACCGAAAAACTAAGCGGACACGCCAAAAATTAGGGATCGCCTCATTACCTCAGAAAAGAGAGCCGGCCGTCGAGATGGGAGATGGAGTGGGGGAGAGCGGAGTGCAAATGAAACCCGAGAAATTGCCCTAGAAAGGAGGCGGCCTTTATAGCGGGAGGGGGGCCAAGGGCGTCGTATCGGACGGCCGGGACGCGTTCCCTTCAACGATAACGGACGGCCTCCCTGGGTCGTCAGATCGCTCCCATCGGACGGACACGAGCATCTGCTATGAAAACGGCCCGTTGGGGGTTTTGCATTTTGAACTTTCTCGGGTGTCCGTTTGCTGGCCGCCGGGAAATGCCAGCTTTGCCCCTAAACGGAAGGCAAGTAGGCAACGCAGCGGGGGTTGTGGTGTGACCTAAATGCCCCCACCGTGTTTGTTTGTCTGTTTCTTTTATACGTTATATCGAAGACGCTTACATATACGTACATATACTTGCCCCTATAAATAAACGCACATATATCATATTTTTATGAGCACCTCCGAAAGATTGGACCGGCATAAGGTTAAGGATCATTACCAAGTCTAGAATTTGAACCTGATTTCACCACATGGAACCTAACTACCATAGCACAACTCAGTTCGCCAACTTTCAAAAAAAAAAACTCCCAAGCGTGTTTGTTTATTTATGCATGTCATTCCTAGCATAGTTTTTTTGTGGGAATTCGGGAGTTTTATTCAATACATGCAGCCCAACATAATCTACTAAAGGCGATACAATGTAATGTGCATGGAGGTGTTTAGCAAATAAACCGGTTTTTATTAAGTACTACATAGTGCTTATTTATACAAGATAAGCGCTTAACTAGGCACCTCTCCTACAGAACTAAGCATTAATGTTTATGAAATAACTTGTTTTATTTTGTAACCACCTCCTGGACACTTTGCATTGTAAACGGCCTAAGAGGCTGGTTACAAATACAGGAAGCAAATCTAACCAGTAATCATTCACTTTCGAAGTACTAGCTCGCTTTGCACGGAGTTGATGAGACGTATTAGCTGATCAGTTTACATGCTTAATAAAAAAAATGAAAGAAAGAACTATCTCCCACTTTCTAACAAGATAGGCATCACAACCTATCGAGATGAATGGCGCGAAGGCCACATATTCACCATTTCCAAACAGTTTGTTTTGATAATGAGATTGCCCTAGTTTACATAAGCTGAGTCACATTACTTCTGGTATCCGTCCACACTCTCTAAGAAATGTGGACATATTTATTGAATTAAACAACACAAAATTCGCGAGTCCTTATTTTTTCAAATAGGGGATATCAATGAAATCTCGATTGATGCACATAACCATATTTACTATGAAGTCAACATTCAAGGTTTTACATAGTGCAAGGATGGATACAAACCTCAACCAAAACAATAGAAAAATATTGCATCCATATGCATCAGTAATCCTATTGTTAAGCCGCCAGCGGTGCTGGTTGAACATATCCAGTGCGCCCGTCTCTAAATGGTTGCACCAAATTCAAACTCCATAGAGTCATATGCCCCCGAAGGGTTAAGAAAAGACCATGTTGAAAGAACAAGTTATGCCCGAGATGTCGCCTAGAGGGGGGATGGTGAATAGGCGATTAACACTTTTTCTAATTAGGGCTTGATAATTACGGAATAAAACTATGTGTTTAAATTAACAAGGCAACAACCTAATTACTAGGCTCACCTATGTGCACCAACAACTAATGCTAAGCAAGGCAAGCAACAAGGTGATAGCAAGATATAAAACTTTAAGCACGAAGGCTATCACGGTATAAATTGCATAAGTAAGAGCTCGGGTATAGAAATAACCGAGGCACGCAGAGACGAGGATGTATTCCCGAGTTCCTCCTTGTTAAGTGAGTACGTCTCGTTGGAGGGGTGTGAGCTCGCCACAAGAGGCCTACTCAAGATGCCACAAAGGCCTCACCCTATTCTCCGATGAACCTCACCCAAGGGATTGGTTCACCTTCCACTATCGGAATCCTTTGAGGCGGATTCCGGAGCCCTTTTACAACTTCTCTTGGGGCACACACCCACAACTCAATTGGGGGCTCCCAAATTCGTGCCGAAGCTTCACAACCGAAGTCTTCGCGGCACCTCCAAACCGTCTAGGGTACACGATGCACCCAAGAGGAAACAAGCTCTTGGGAACACAATGCACCCAAGAGTAACAAGTTTCTCAACCTTCAACTTCACGTATCACCGCGGAGAGAGCAACCCGATGCAACAAATGCAAAAGGCAAAAACACACGAAGTGTTCAAGTCCTTCACTCCCAAATTCCAACCAAGCAACAAATGCTTTGGGGGGAATAAGAGAGGAAGAACAAAGGGGATGAACACAAAGCAACCCCAAAATCTAGATCCATAAGTTTCCCTCACTTAGAGGGGATTTTGATTGGTGGAAAGGTAGATCTAGATCTCCTCTCTTGAATCCCTAAGTTTGGGTAAGAATCATTGGAGGGATTGAGAGGAATCAAGCTCACAAGGTTAGCAACAATGGAGGAGAGAGGAAAGCAAGTGAGCAAGACGAGCAACCAGCACTTGGGGGAAGAAGGGGGCTATTTATATCCTCCCCAAAAACTAGCCGTTGGAAAAACGAGGGGCCGGAAATTCCGGGTTAAAGAGCCGGAACTTCCGGCCGGGGGCCGGATATTCCGGGGCTTACACCGGAATTCCGGTGCCCCGGAAATTTCCGGAGCAAACCTCCGGTGCAAAGTTCCGAACCCCCACCCGAGAGAAAACGCGAAAACGACTTAGCCAAATTTTCCTTGGCCGGATATTCCGGACCAAAGACCGGAAATTCCGGACCCCCGGAGATTTCCGAGTAAACTTCTGAGGCAAAATCCCGGACCCCCTCCAGAGAGAAAAGCCAAAAAGACTTAGCCAAAAAAAGCTCAGATGAAAATATGGGCCGGATATTCTCGTGCAACGGCCGGAACTTCTGGGGGCCGGAATTTCCGGCCTCAGGGCCGGAATTTCCGCCCCACAGAAAACAGCAGAAAATGCAATATGAAAATGGGCATAACTTTCTCATCCGGACTCCGTTTTTGATGATCTTGGGCTCGTTGGACTCGCAACGAAAATCTCTACAAGATCATGCAGAGAAACATCATTGTCCATCATGTGAGGAGGAAATCATAAGGAGAGAGTTTGACCTCTCTTAGAAGAGACAAACCGGAAAAACCTCCAAAATCAAAAACGCAAGAAGGTATTCATGTAATCCGTTTTTGATGAACTAGAACTTGGTGTGGAGATGAACACAAGTTCTAAATTCTCACATGGATAAAAGCCAAATAAGAACCAATAAAGATGATTGTATGGATGCAAAGGTTTGTGCTCTCTACGACGATACGATCATGATATACGGTCGAGAGCCCCTCTTGATAGTACGGCTATCTATCCTATAACCCGGTCTCTCACTAAACATCATGAGACCGGTAAAATAGAAACCCTATCAAGATCATACATTTGCCTTGCGCATTAATCCACTTGAGGTCGACGAAGTCGATCTTCATCTCCTCAAGACGCACCACCTTTCTTGATTGCGCTTCGCTTGGTGAAGATCCACATGATGCTCCCCCATACACCAAGATAGGAGAAGCACCACATAGACAAATCTCCACTTGGCCTTTATCTTCAAATGGTTGGCAAGATCCAAGCATATGACATCTTCTTGTTGATCATCTTGAACTTGAACCACACCACTTGACACCGTCCTTCATGAACTACACGAGATCTTCCTTTTGATGCAAGCTCATGACAAGACACCTAACCCAACATAGATATACCAAGCACATAGATCATGGGTTAGTTCACAAGGCTATATTGACGAGTGCTTACCATACCATGAGATCACATGATCCCTCATGGTACATTACTAGCCTTGTGTGTTGATCAACTTGCACATAGCCTTGATCAACATATAATCTTCTTCTTCCATTAGCCTTGATTCCAACATATGGAGATCAAGCAACGCAAATGAACACATCCTACAATTAGCTCAACACAAATATTAGTCCATAGAGATTGTCATTAATTACCAAAACCATGCATGGGATCAACCATGCACTTTCAATCTCCCCCATTTTGGTAATTGATGACAATCCCTTTTTAAGAGGGTTTATATAATGAATAAAGCATCCTTGCAAGACAAACGAGCAAGGATGCAAGCGCATTAAAGGCAAATGCAACAAAAGCATAAAACCCAAATTCCCTTAAACCCTCTAAACTTCTCCCCCATTGGCATCGATTGCCGAAATGGGAAGAAAATTTCGAGAGCCAATATAATATGAGTTCCTCCATAAAGGTGATGGCAATCCCTTTTAATGAAAACTAGAGGAAATCAAACTATATTGAGGATCCAAAGATTGTAAAAAGGATGAAATCATTCTAAACATCTCCACAAAGGAGAAAAGCAATCAAAAAGATCCAAAGCGAGAGTTCTAAATAACAACGGAGAAGCTCCCCAATGTTCATGCACAAATGAGGAGTGCATAAATATGGTACCTCACTCCCCCAAAATCATCTAGAACACTCAACAAGTGCAAGAGTGCATAATGCAAAAGCAAATCATAGCACTTGCACCAAAGATGTGGTTGAGCCATAAGGAGATACCAATTTTCAAAAAATTCATCATAAGATAGGCCCAACCGAAATAAAAGGATCTTTTAAAGAAATATGTTCACACGCTTAGGGATACCAATTGGAAACTAAAACCAATTGAAAATGCCAAAAGCTAGTGAGAGCATTTAGCCAAAAAAATTCAACATGCTCACCGTGGTAAGCATGAAGTCAAAAGATCCAACAAATACATGAGTGTAAAGATACCAATAAAAAATAAGACAAGCACTCATGAGACACATTTGGAACCACCAAAGAATTATAGATGAAAAACAAGGTGGCTCAAGGAAATAGGATACCAACTAAAAGATGACCTCTCTCATATGTATAGGTTTCTAATTAGACAAACCATTGAAGATATACATCCGCAAAGAAACATATACATACGAAATGGTTCGGGAAAAGAGAACAAGTATCCAAAAGGAAGTCATAAATATACAAACGAGATTGTTGCTTAAAGCATAGCACATAGCTCAAATTTATCTCATTATATATAAATGAACTTCAAATATATCAAATGCATCACACATATCACTAAGGGAACAAGAGATAGTGGAGATGCTTTGAGTTAGGCAACAAGTATCGCAAGGAAATAATATGAATTGAAGAAAAGGTTTTTGCAAATTCATCACACATATCACAAAGATATATTAAGTGAAGGAAAAGGCCAAAACCACAACAATTGCATATAAGAGCTTTCATGCCAAGAGATAACCTACACAAGGTTGGAACTAGAAAAGTATGCATGGGATAGATACTTGTTACCGGGATGCATTGATGATGAAGATGATGAGAGTTTGTTTTTCATCAAAGCTTGACTCCGACAATCACACGGTGAGAACACCTTCCTTATGAATGAGGCAAGCATACAATGCATCTCCATTGTACCTAAAACAAAATTAGAATACAAAATGGTTCCCAAACTCATTGGGTTCCATAGTAGTTAGATCAACTACAATATATAGGAAACACTCCACATAAATATGTGCATATAGATATGAAATTGAATTTCATGCACATCTTAGCCGATTTAGGATTCGGTGGAGTATCCCCTATATATTGGAACTAAAAGGACTAGCATGCCATATAATATATATGTTAAAGGATATACATACAAAGCCTTTCAAGATCCAAACGACATACAATTTGGACAAAAACACCAAGTAAACCTAGAAGAGAGCACACAAGAGTGTGACACTAAAGGTTGTCCAAATTATATCAAACTCCAAATCAACACATGATTGAGGAAAAAACAAATCAACAAATGATTGATTCCAAAACACATCAACACATGAAGTGTGATATCAAAAGGAATCAAATCAACATAACAAATGATCGATAAGACACCAATTGAAATAAGATACCAATTAAAACAAAAAATATCAACTAGGAGAAAAGATACCAAGAAGAGGATGATACTTGACCGAAATCAAGTAAAGTTAAAATAAGGCAAAAGGTATCAAGACTCCCACAATAAATATCAATTGGAACAAATATATATGGAGGAGATATTAAATTCCAATTAATACCAATTGAAGGTACCAACACAAGATAAAGAATCAAATCCAATTGAAAGGATCAAATATTGATAGAAAGGATAGTGTTCAAAATAAAAAGGAATGCTCCCCCAAGATCCATGCATTATCTTTGATATTTGCATTTGAATACAAAATGCATGCACAAGGGATCATTACTCTCCACATTTTATTTCCAACACTAAACACTACCAAATGAAAAAGGATCCTCGCAAGAGGCAAAGAAGACAATAAATAGAGCAATTTAAAAGCAAGTGCCAATGTGAAGATGATCTACAAATCCACCACAATTACTAGAATCACTTGTCATGAACAAGGAGTATATGGAGAAATTTCTCGGTGGTACATAGGAATGATGATCAAGACCAACTTCACAACAAATAAGCATATGGCAAAAGATAAGAATTAAAGACGCCAAATTTTGAAAAAGGTTTGTTGGTAGTTTCAACTATTCGAACCAACCGGCAAAGCCATGGTTAAAATAAGATGAAACAAATGGTTTCTCCAAAAATATATAGGAATGCATATTAGAGAAAAAACCACACCAAGCAAACACACCCAAACAAGAGCCAAAAGATAACCAAAAGGAAATTGGAATTGTTCGAGCAAACATGCCACATAGGAAATAGATAATGTACAATATCAAATCTAAGTGGCAAACCTCAAATGTTCACATTTTTATGGGATTGTAATATGCACATAGCTTATTACTCCCCCATAATGTGATAATTCATTTTATTTTAAACAAGAGGCAAATAAAACCAACTAGAGAAATTAATGGACATTGTAGAATTTGAATTTCTCATGAATATGACATACCACATAGTAACTAGATAATATGAAATATCAATACTAGGTGGTGTGCCTCATGTACACACATTTTTAGGTTTGTGAGGTGCACAAAGCACATCACTCCCCCAAAATGGGATAGTCCATTAATATCTCAAAGAGCCAAATGAAATCCACACAAGATTCAATAAAGCTCAACACAAAGTTACACATACATGATATACAACTATCATACACAACCTTGAATAACAAGACAAGTAGGAAAGTAGCATATCATATACAAGCACATGCTAGGAACAAAACTAACACATGCAAGGGAGCAAGCAACTTTCAATGTATATATGAATTAAATACAAGTTACCGCAAGGAGGAGCATTGGATATGAGATAGATATGTGATAATCCAATTGACTTGGCTTGATGAAATATAACCATAAAGATCCCTTAATTCTTCAAAGTAGCCAAGTCACCAATGTCCTCCACTATCACCTATTGATCAAGTTGAATCTTGTTGGTCCCCAACCAAGTTGGGTCCTAAGAGGTTAGTCACAATAGGCTTGGGAACCCAAATGGTGCTTTTCTTGACACCACTTTGAGCTCCCACATATTTGGCAAACACATTGCCATTTCTATCCTTCCCAAGAGAATAAACATCATCAATTATGATAGGGTTGGAAGAGGTACCGTTAGTGCATGAAGAAGCAAAATGACCTTTGCCGCGGCAAAGGTAGCAACACCGACTCTTCTTCTTCTTTATAGGCTCCTCAACTTGAGGAGCATTGGCTTGAGTCTTCTTGGGAGGTGGCCTTTGTTCAACTCGTGGTTGAGCACGAGATTGAACAAGAGGCCGCTTCCCTAGTTGCTTCTCACTAAGAGGCTTCTTCTTCTTCATTGGGCAATCCCGAACGTGGTGCCCTTCTAGCTTGCACTTGAAGCAAGTGATCTTGGCCGGATTCTTGATTTGAACTTGGCCCTTCTTCTTGTTGTCAAACTTGGACTTGTTCTTGTTGTTGGAGTTGAATCCAAGTCCACTCTTGTCATTTGGGGATTGTTGCACACTCAACATGTTGTCAAGTGCACTCTTCTCCCCATGACGCTTTTCCAAGCCCTTATTCAAAGAAGCGACTTGAGCCTTGAGGTCTTTTATTTCCTCTACATGGTTAGTGGCAACAAAAACACTAGAGGAAGTAGAAGCTTCATTGTTAGAGCAACAAGGCAAAGCAAGTAATTCATCACATGATGTACCAATATTTTTAGTGGATGAATTACTAGGACTAGCACATGGCAATGTAGCATTTTTAGTTACGGTTGTGCTATTATCCACATGAGGCTCACTAGATGTTACCTTTGTAGTGAGGGCCTCATGAGCTAACTTAAGACAAGCATAGGATGCAAGAAGTTCATCATTAGAGCTAGATAGATTTTCATGATTTTCTTCCAACTTCCCATAGGATGCTAGAAGATCATCATTAGAGCTAGATAGCTTTTCATGACTTGCTTCCAAATTCTCATACTTGCTAGTTAGCAATTCAAGTTGAGCCTTTAGCTCAACATTCTCCTTCGACATAGATGCTTCACAAGAAATTGAGTTAGTAGCACAAGCATCATTGACATTGGAAGAAGAAATCTTAGCAAGCTCTTCATTTAATTTAGCATTTTCATTTTTCGTGACTTTATATTTAGCATGAGCATGGTCACTTTCTTTAATAATTTTAGCAATTATTTCATTATGAGACTCCTCGATAGATTCTAGTTTCTCCTCTAGAGAAGCACGAGTCTCTTGCTCTTCCACAAGAGCATCTTCTAATGATGCTTTCTCCATAGCATCATCTCTTTCGATCTTACCTTTTCTTCAAGGCTTGCTTCCAAGGCATCAATAGTTTCTCCACGCTCAATAAGAGTGCTCATGATTTCAAAGAGGTTAGCTTGGGCACTTTTATTGCTAGGAAGGGCTTTAAGAATCATTAGACCTTTATTTTGAATCAAAGCATTAACCTTTTCCATATCATTTTCTACATCATTATTATCATCATCATTATTATTATCATTGCTAGAAGAAGATTTAGCCATAAGGCAATGAGTGATGGACGAAGAAGAATAATTGATTTTTGAACTACTCAAGTTCAAATCTTGTTCCACAATTAATTTGGTTTCCTCTATATTAACATTCATGCAAGAGTTAGAGGGAACACAAGCATTTTCATCATGGGAACAAGATAAAGCAAGCATATCATCATTAGATTTATCTAAGCAATTTTTGGATGATATACAAGGACTATCAACACTAGCATGTATGACATTAGGAGTGCTAGAAGAGTTTAAGTCCAAAGATGAGGCATTGCAACAAGCTAGAGATAAAAGATTATCAAAGAATAGCTCACTATCAATATTGCAAGACCTATCACTACTCACCATCACATTGGATTGTGGCTTACCACATTTTGGTGAAGTAGACGAAGACGAGAGCTCGTCACGGCCGGAGGTGGAGGGAGAGCAATCATCCTCAATAGAGTTGGACACTCCGTATTTTTCTTGAAGCTTGGTCCATAATTCATGAGTATCCCGGAGAGGCATGATTGACTCGAAAACTACAACACTCACAAATTTTCAAAACTCATTAGAAGCTAGAGCATCTAGATATAAGTTTTTCTCATCCTCTAAAGTCGTACTTTCGTAATCCTTTGGAGGAGAAAAACCTATATCTAGGATACGCTCAATATTGGGGTCCAAGACCCGTAAGTGATTAAGCATATGAGTTTTCCAAACATTAAAATTTGTGCCATTAAATCTAAACAAGGAATTGTGCACTAATACCCTAGACGACATCTTTACTCTCTAGGCGGTAAAGCCAAACAAGAGAGACGAGGCTCTGATACCAATTGAAAGAACAAGCTATGCCCGAGATGTCGCCTAGAGGGGGGGGGGGTGAATAGGCGATTAACACTTTTTCTAATTAGGGCTTGATAATTGTGAAATAAAACTATGTGTTTAAATTAACAAGCCAACAACCTAATTACTAGGCTCACCTATGTGCACCAACAACTAATGCTAAGCAAGGCAAGCAACAAGGTGATAGCAAGATAATAACTTCAAGCACGAAGGCTATCACAATCTAAATTGCATAAGTAAAAGCTCGAGTATAGAAATAACCGAGGCACGCGGAGACGAGGATGTATTCCCGAGTTCCTCCTTGTTAAGGGAGTACGTCTCGTTGGAGGGGTGTGAGCTCGCTACAAGAGGCCTACTCAAGATGCCACAAAGGCCTCACCCTATTCTCCGATGAACCTCACCCAAGGGATTGGTTCACCTTCCACTATCGGAATCCTTCGAGGCGGATTCCGGAGCCCTTTTACAACTTCTCTTGAGGCACACACCCACAACTCAATTGGGGGCTCCCAAATTCGT
The DNA here is from genome assembly GCA_012064385.1 of Puccinellia tenuiflora. Lineage (NCBI taxonomy): Eukaryota > Viridiplantae > Streptophyta > Magnoliopsida > Poales > Poaceae > Puccinellia > Puccinellia tenuiflora. The sequence goes on along the minus strand of QRDG01000446.1, from coordinate 914,579 downwards.
GCCGAAGCTTCACAACCGAAGTCTTCGCGGCACCTCCAAACCGTCTAGGGTACACGATGCACCCAAGAGGCAACAAGCTCTTGGGAACACAATGCACCCAAGAGTAACAAGCTTCTCAACCTTCAACTTCACGTATCACCGCGGAGAGAGCAACCCGATGCAACAAATGCAAAAGGCAAGAACACACGAAGTGTTCAAGTCCTTCACTCCCAAATTCCAACCAAGCAACAAATGCTTTGGGGGAATAAGAGAGGAAGAACAAAGGGGATGAACACAAAGCAACCCCAAATCTAGATCCACAAGTTTCCCTCACTTAGAGAGGATTTTGATTGGTGGAAATGGTAGATCTAGATCTCCTCTCTTGAATCCCTAAGTTTGGGCAAGAATCATTGGAGGGATTGAGAGGAATCAAGCTCACAAGGTTAGCAACAATGGAGGAGAGAGGAAAGCAAGTGAGCAAGACGAGCAACCAGCACTTGGGGGAAGAAGGGGCTATTTATAGCCTCCCCCAAAACTAGCCGTTGGAAAAACGAGGGGCCGGAAATTCCGGGTTAAAGGGCTGGAACTTCCGGCTGGGGGCCGGATATTCCGGGGCTTACACCGGAGTTTCCGGTGCCCCGGAAATTTCCGGAGCAAACCTCCAGTGCAAAGTTCCGGACCCCCACCCGAGAGAAAACGCGAAAATGACTTAGCCAAATTTTCCTTGGGCCGGATATTCCGTACCAAAGACCGGAAATTCCGGACCCCCGGAGATTTCCGAGGAAACTTCCGAGGCAAAATTCCGGACCCCCTCCAGAGAGAAAAGTCAAAAAGACTTAGCCAAAAAAAGCTCAGATGAAAATATGGGCCAGATATTCCGGTGCAACGGCCGGAACTTCCGGGGGTCAGGGCCGGAATTTCCGCCCCACAGAAAACAACAGAAAATGCAATATGAAAATGGGCATATCTTTTGCATCCGAACTCCGTTTTCGATGATCTTGGGCTCGTTAGACTCGCAACGAAAAGCTCTACAAGATCATGCAGAGAAACATCATTGTCCATCATGTGAGGAGGAAATCATAAGGAGAGAGTTTGACCTCTCTTAGAAGAGACAAACCGGAAAAACCTCCAAAATCAAAAACGCAAGAAGGTATTCATGAAATCCGTTTTTGATGAATTAGAGCTTGGTATGGAGATGAACACAAGTTCTAAATTCTCACATGGATAAAAGCCAAATAAGAACCAATAAAGATGATTGCATGGATGCAAAGGTTTGTGCTCTCTACGACGATACGATCATGATATACGGTCGAGAGCCCCTCTTGATAGTACGGCTATCTATCCTATAACCCGGTCTCTCACTAAACATCATGAGACCGTTAAAATAGAAACCCTATCAAGATCATACCTTTGCCTTGCGCATTAATCCACTTGAGGTCGACGAAGTCGATCTTCATCTCCTCAAGACGTACCACCTTTCTTGATTGCGCTTCGCTTGGTGAAGATCCACATGATGCTCCCCCATACACCAAGATAGGAGAAGCACCACATAGACAAATCTTCACTTGGCCTTTATCTTCAAATGGTTGGCAAGATCCAAGCATATGACATCTTCTTGTTGATCATCTTGAACTTGAACCACACCACTTGACACCGTCCTTCATGAGCTACACGAGATCTTCCTTTTGATGCAAGCTCAAGACAAGACACCTAACCCAACATAGATATACCAAGCACATAGATCATGGGTTAGTTCACAAGGCTATATTGACGAGTGCTTACCATACCATGAGATCACATGATCCCTCATGGTACATTACTAGCCTTGTGTGTTGATCAACTTGCACATAGCCTTGATCAACATATAATCTTCTTCTTCCATTAGCCTTGATTCCAACATATGGAGATCAAGCAACGCAAATGAACACATCCTACAATTAGCTCAACACAAATATTAGTCCATAGAGATTGTCATTAATTACCAAAACCATGCATGGGATCAACCATGCACTTTCACATGTATGAAGCCAATGTGTAGCATTGAGGATGACATATAGAAAATGGGGACTTTTGTCTTGTTGAGACAACATCATTTTGACTTTTCCATAAAGCCCAAGTTAAAACGCATACTCCCACTCGGATTAGAGCTTAAAGTTCTTTACTGGCCCGTTCAACCAATTTCTAAACATATTGGTTATATTGGTTGGAGGTGGCAAGTCACATGTCTGCATACAAGTCTGGTAAATGAATACAGAATAAAACCATGTTGGATCGTTTCTTCGTCATCACAAAACAATAATTGATACTCCCATCCCACTTGCGTTTTGTGAGGTTATATTTTAAAATAAAATACTCGTCCAGATAAGAACCATGTGAAGACTATTTTTACGGTACTTGATCTCCAAATATATTTTTTAAGGAAAATGGTATTTTCGTTTATAAGGTTTGCATACATATATCTTGTTGAGAAAAGAACAGCTATAGTCAATCTCCATCTGAATACATATCGTTCGTAAGTCAAATTTACCCGATCAGCCACTTTACTAAATACAACCATCATGTGTCCTCCTAAAAATCTCTTTGGACCCCGTAAGATCAAACCAAAAGGTTGACTCATAGGTTTAGCTACCACCTGAGGAAATCTCTTGGAATGAAGGTATATGTTCTATAGGAAATCTTGCCACACACTCTCCTCATTTAAAACCTTAGGCGACCACTTGCAGAGTAAGCATTTGTTATTTATCTGTAAAACCTCCACTTCAATAATCCTCCTTGATCTCAGTACTACAAATGATACTCTAGTTAGCTAGCTAATATTTTCGCTTATGCTCATCAATTTGCCAGAAGAATCTATAATAACCTAATCTTTTATGTACCCGTTTAGGTACGTCAAAGAAAGACAACATAAACATCATCAAACTAGTGAGTACAATGTTAATGGGAACAAGCATATACCGTATGTGAGCAACTTTCCATTCTAGCTATTGAACTTCTTATAAAAATGGGCCTCAACTGGTTTCCATTCCTTATTCCAAATATTACGGTGATGGACAGCCATACCAAGGTACCGGAATGGAAACGAACTAGTTTCATAATCAGAATTTTTCTTATACTGGTTCTCTTCCTCCTTCGCTTTCCCTAAGCAACAAATATCACTCTTGTGAAAATTAATATTAAGATATGAGAGCTACTCAACAATACATTAGATGAGTTTCGTACTAACGCCTTTCTCCAAGGCGTGTTCCATAAAAATTATCATACCATTTACATATCGAAGGATAGACATTCTGCCATCAACTAAATATAGAATAGTTCCACCCACTTGACCATGATGTTTTTACCTTTCTATAACGATAGACAACATATCAACGACAATGTTGAACATCATTGGTGACATGTGATCACCTTGACGCAACCCCTTCGTTGTTTGAAAGTAGTGTCCAATATTCTCATTGACTTTGATACCTACACTACCACCTTGCACAATCTACAAATCCATTTGCATCATAATTGTGCAAAACCTTTCATGAGGGAAATTTGTTGCAAGAACAATCATTTGATCTTATCATAGGCTTTCTCAAAGTCTATCTTAAATATCACTCCATCTAGCTTCATAGTATGAAGTTTGTGGATGGTTTCCTGCAAGACGGCCACCCCATCAATGATAGTCATCCTAGCATGAAGGTCGTTTGGGTCAATTGAATCACCATGTGAGTGATATAAATGTATCAAATGATCATAAAGTTTTATCAACAAAGTATAATACATTTTGTAGAAATTTCATACACAACTCGTGAATATGAACTTAAAAAAATGAGGAACTATTTAGGAGGCAATAAATATAACTAGGAGGTAATGGCTATGTGAATGATTATTAAGGATGGTCTAGTCAACGCCGGCGGGGGTGGACAGAAAAAACCAATGACCGAAACCGAAAAGACCGAGATCGAAACCAAATAGGCTGGACCAAAGGCCAGATAAAATTATTGGGCAGCAAAATTTCAAGACCGAATATATATAATTTGTTCAATTCGGTATTTAGTTTGCGGTAACCGAATGAAATGAAAAGAATAAACTTTAGGTGAGGGCGGCAGCTAAACGTCGGTGTGGACGATACAGCCCCGGTAACCACAACAAGCTGCGAGCACTCATGCAAGGGGAGTCCTTGTTTTTGTGAACTTTGAATCTAATACGTGTCCGATTCATTTACAATTTAGAGTCCATCTCCAAAAAAAATTAGATAAAGCATATATATTAATATCACGAAGATACTAATTACATCCAGCCTCTACAACAACGCAAAGCCCTCAAGGCCTGACGGATGCACACAGCAAAAAAAAAGTCCCGCTACAGAGTTTCGGTCCTTGCAGCACAGAACATCCACTACCAAAACAACACCTGAAGTCAAATACTCCAAAAGCGACGCCTTCAAGAAGGAAACAGTGCACCAACACCGTCGCCGCCCGATCATAGATCTTGGGTCTTCACCTTGGAGATAATCCTCGCTCTCAAAACAATGACTTCAACAAGGCCATTGCCAGGCACAACCAATTAAGACCAGACCTTAGATTTCACCCTGAAAGGTAAGACATTGAACTTCACTTGTGTTGTCGCCCCCACTTGCATACCGCTGCTACGAATCCCGAAACTCCAAGCAAGTTCCTCATCGCCGCAAAGGCTCTAATCACCATTACTAGTCCTCCGATCTCGGCTTTCGTGACATTCTTCGCCTCTGACTTCACCCATGATGGCAACAGATAGCAAAGCTTCGTACCGCTGCCTCCTTAACGGAGAATCATGGGCACGACCGAATCCCACCCGATCCAGCAAACCCTAGGCATAAACGTCCATAGAAATTTGCCAACGGAGCTTTCCGGAACGTGACACTCCGGCCAGATCAAGGAAGACATGTGTCAAGAAGATCTTCGTCTTCGTGCGGGAGAAACCCTAGGACAGACACCTTTATTCAAAGCCAGACTAGCAGCCCCCACGCATCCAGCCTTCGCTGGCCGCCCGACCCACCGGAAGAAGCCAGCAGATCACAGCGACCCTGGCCGCCACGCCCTCCCGCAGCATGACGAGCAAAGTTATGGGGAGAAGAGGATCCGGCCATGGAAGCCACGGGCGCAGCAGCCGCCTCCGGCCATCGGGCCCGGACACCGCCGCGCACCACCAGACTACGCCGCCTTCCACCGCCGCTCCACACCGCATCGCCCCGCCGCCGCGCCAAATTCCTGCGCCCTCCGCCGGTTCCTCCTCTCCGCGCAAAGAGGAAGAATGGAGGAGAGCCGTCCTTGCCCACACCGCCGATTGACGGCAAGGGCGCCGCCACCACCGCTAGTGCCGGCGGCGACGGCGGCCAGGAAATCCCGGCAGCGGCGGCTAGGTTTGTGTGCGAGATGGGTCGCCCCGGGAGCCGCCCACGCGAGCGACCCTGGGGGCGTTTTCTTCCCATCTCCAAATATTGTGGTAGTTTTTTTATCTCCAAATAAAAGTTGTAGATAAGGCTTCAAGCTTTGTATAGAGTATTTATTTGCGACTTTTTGGTTGAATGTTTGTTCCGACCAATTGATAATAATATATACACAGCTGGAATGTTGCCAATGTTTTTACCGAATATTGACCAAATTTTGTTCTCACAACAACTACCACAGTATTCGGTCATGACCGAAACTGAATCTGAATGACCAGGTACCCGAGTTTATCGTGTAGTACAACTGCCACGGATATCATTCTTCATTTATGGGATACCGAACTGAAAATAGCCAAAATTAAAAAAGACCTGGTTTTTAGTCATGACCGATGCCCACAACCATAGGATATATAAGACCTTTGGTAATGCATTGTATTTTATCGTGATATCCTAGATAGTGATGAATTATAAGACACAACCATCCTAATACATTGTTTTTAGGGGTTGTATCTAAGTGAATTTGCATTTACTGATTTTGATCTAATGTTTGCTTTTTGATCCAACAACTATTTTTGCCTACGATATCCTGCAAGAGTTGTTGTATGTTAGATAACATATAAGCACAATCAATTTCTTCATTAAAGACATTGCCACATCAGCAATTTACTTATAATACCGTGCTAAGGTACCCCATTAGGGAAGTCCTAACTAGAGAACTTAACTAAATTTCTTGAACGCCTCAGATGAAAAACATCTCATTATAGCGCTTTCTATATTAATATACTCCCTCCGATCCATAAAAAGTATCGTCCACTCAGTATAAAGTTTATACTAACTTAGTACAAAATGAACGACACTTTTTATGGATCGGAGGGAGTAAAAAAATCACGTAATATCCTGCACTGGAATTTTCATGTAAGGTCAACGGCTTACCCAGTCCTACAGGAGGGCGGATTGGTCATTTCCCCATGGCACACTGGAGTGACAAAGTTGGCGATCTATACAGGGTAGAGCAGGAGCTGCAGCATCCATTTGGCTTAATCATCGTAGTCAAGGAGCAGATTTGACCGTTCAGCTTAAGTAGATGAGCTCGTTCCAAGATTATTTTATCGGCCGGGCGTCCGGCCCGCGACATTGTCATCCGCTGTCACATGAATGAATACAAACACTAACTAACAGCTAGTACTACATGCACTCTCCATCTTACTTCTTAGCACTTAACCAACCATGTGCATTTAGGATCTCGATCTCATAATATCCGCTGCATTTTGTGTTTTTGCTACTGCAAGATGAAGATGAACTGTGAAAGCAAGTTCCAGTTGATACAATTTTCGTAAAAGAAGTTTCAGTCGACACATTTTACACAGCCGTCCTGGCCAATATTCAGGATACAGACTGTAGTAGTAACTTGTTAGGCTAGTGAGTGTGAGTCCCTCTTAATATTCCAGCCATGGTGGTATTATTGGTGGTTCACAGAAGTGCAGAACCAATGGAATGGAATCAGATCCAGATCAGAGATGGGATGCGAGGCTGGCTGGCGGGGTTATTCAATCTGGACCCCTATAATGCGATCGGCTGGTCACTTGACTCGCGGACAAGCCATCCCCCCTGGCACTGTCCCCGTCCTACTCTCCTGCGCAAACACAAGACAGTGCGCCGCAACGTGTCACTGGTAACTCACTGTCTTTGCCTGCCTGACTGCCTTTGCGTGTTCGTTACTAGCTCGGGCGTATCTTCTTCTTCTTCTTCTTCTTCTCTCCTCCGAATTCCGATCTCTACGCATGTGCCGTCTCATCAGCAAGCAGCTTGACATTCACGCATGGTCCGTCCGTGAACTCGGGGTGCAAAAACAGTTGCGGTGACACAAGTAGGCCACGAGAACTTCACATGCTACTGCTGGTGGGCGAGGAGATTGGCATCTGCATCTGCTATACAGTATACACCTCACTCACTCACTGCCTCTTCAGATGAGGATACGGTTGGCCATCGATCTATCCTCCCGTGCCCGAACTAGATGCTTCCGGTTAGTCGTTGCACCCTCCATGGTCAATACTAATGAATACTGCCCTTTTTTTTTGAACAACTTTTTTCCCCCCTTTCTGATCTTGGCAATTAACATAGCAGGGCGGGGTCCTGTGTAAACGAAGCCACGATTCGATCCAGGACATCGGAAGGAAGGAACAGTACCCAAAACATAGGATCCTGGATTCCATCACAGCTTCCAGAGTCGCTGTGCTGTACCACCATGTGAGGCATGGCATGGCCATGGCGACTGGAGCAGCTAGCTACGGACTCTCACGTTCTGCTGCCGCCGTTGCTGCGGGTGCACGAGGGACAACCGGACGAGCCTCGCTTTGTTTCGCCACCGGCTAATCGGCCGGAGAGAAACATGTGATGTGAGCACTTGGTTGAAAGGGACCGCAATTAAATCTGTGGGAATGCTCTGATCCGCACCAGGCTGAAAGGAGCGACTTCACCTGCCGCGTCGCCTGCCGACACTCCCGATATGTTTCTAAACTCTAGGCTCAACACCAACTTGCCCTTGCTATGCTCATCGGCTCATATACTTGAGTAGAGCATTTTCGTCGGAGAAAGAAACAAAATGGCTCAAGATTAAAGGACACAAAGCATTACTGATTGAACTGCAACTATAAGACTGACAACAGACAATCGGAATTCAGGATGTCCGTACAAATCCGGCGAGACTTTCTACGCCTGATATCAGGCTCAGGGCATACACAGATGCATTAGGTAGGATTAATTTCCAACATACTTTCACAATTCCAGTGACTTGACTCAGTAACGTAAAATCCTTGACCATTATTCAATCCCAATCATGTTATGAAGGGCCAAAAAATAAACAGTGAGATGGCACATACACATTGGTTTGGTTGCACGTCTGTCGCAGTTACTGGTCACCAAGGGCTATTGGCGAGTCACCACTGTTCCTGTGCTCAGACCCCGACCTGACTGCCATGAGAGTCCAAGGGAATCATACTTCTAAGGTGGCCTGATTAAGACCTGCATAAGGAGATTTCTTGCATCTAATTTTTTGTTTGGTAGACCTAATTAGTTGACATGTCCTTTCACATGACGAAGCAGACAGCTGTTTTCCTTATAATGAAAAAGGAAGGTCTGAAAAAAGGATCTGTTTACAACAATAACAATTACAACTAAAATTAAAGGTGATAGAAGCACTTTCACGAGTTTAATAAGATAAAAAAATTGGATGGCAAAATGGCTGTCTTCTAACAAACATGCTTAACTGTTATAGACATTAATTAACATACAGGCTGGTCCAAATGAGATCCTAATAAGGCGTGTCCCTAGGCCATAGTAGGTGCTTGCCACTTCTCACTGCTACGAGTGTGTCCAGATGCTGCTACCAGACAGGGCTATGCAATAAGCAAAACCAAGAGACACATGATTGGCTGCTAAACATGATTGAGCTGTTGACTACAATTTAATCCATCCATGGGAATAAGGTAGCATGCAGAACAGACATCACACTCATGTGGCCATCTCAGCCTGTAATGATACACTGATATATATAGATTTTTTAAGTTGTTATATGCAAGGGTGCACATTGAACAATTTGGATGTCATCATCCATGCTCCGCTTTGTCACACCTACATGCTTAGCTTGCATACCAAGTTGGATCCAGTGACAGGTAATCCTACCTAATACAAGTGGAAGAACATTGTGCTGCTATGAATTTTGAACTGTAGGTGGGAAGTCTCTTCCGATTGATGATCCATGTTTCATCATATCTGCCGGTAAATTTTGTCTAACCACTTTACAGTTGAATATGCTTACTTCACCTTGCTGATATTGTGTCTGCACCACCAACCGATCTGCTACTCTGTACTCAGATACACACTTTCTACATCTGTTTCAGTTGCAAGTGGCCAGAAACTCTGATTACCTAAAAGAACACGAGCATTAATGACGCGCCAAAAGTTTGCAAGACCTTAGGCAAGCTAGTCATATTGAGAAAAAAAACATGTACACGCAAATCTCTGACATTATTTCTCATTGGAGCTGTCCACAACTAAATGACTTAAAATACAGAAAACATTGTTGCTACAGAATTAGAACAGAGTTAGTTGTTACTGGGGACATGGAATCGTACCAAGTTCAGTCTCCAATGTCCAAGGTCTGCGAGGATTGTAGTTGAGATGCTAGTATTCACACGGAGCACATCAGGAAACATTCATCTCCAAAACTGCCCCATCGAATGCTAACTAGCAGCATAGCTAACTGAACGCCTCAACTTCACCAAATAATCTGAATGATTAACACCTCAAGACTCCACAAGTACTGAATATGTGGCTCCTAAGACCAGCGGTAATCAACATCAAAAGCTATTGCAGAGCTTTGAAGATAATTGAAGGCCACAAATGTCACAAAGAAATGGCCGATGCATCCCAAGATAAATTGTTACCAAGATTTCTTGGATAGGTGCCAGGGCAGGTCCAAGTTTCATAAATAGTTGATAATACCTTGGATCCTTTAATGAGGTCAACGTTAACAAACGAACATGCATCAGATAACAAAGGCTACTTCTGCTTTTGGCTACAAACAACAGCACTACAAGATGAATCTGAGTCAATTAACCACAAATTCACATTTTGGAGTTGCCTCTGAACTGAATCTGAAGCCATGTTGTGAGACCAGAAAAGCATTTTACTTTGACCATCTGAGAGTGATCTATTCGAAGTGTTAGGCCCTAATTCCATAGCCATTAACCCCTCGTTCAGTTTTCCCAGCCTCACACCACCTGTTTTTTCCAGCACTTGAGTAAGTATGTGAACAAAACTCATCTGCTTCAGGGAAGCAGCAAAATCACTATTTGCAGACACCAAACTATCTGCTACTCTCGGTATAATACGCTCATTCCATGTTTTTTTAGAGCCTTGTGAGCTTCTTATAAACATCAAATCTACAGACTCTGCGGTAAAAAAGTCAACTGATTGATCGGATGGCTTGGGCAACTTACTGCTGAGTGAAATCATATTTGCATCCAGTACCCATAGACTGTAACCCAGATCCAAGAAATATTGTATCACATAAGCTTTAGTCAATATTTCCTTAGCCGAACCATCAGAATTCAAAGAACTACTCATTTTGATGCTCCGCAGCAATTCAGTAGCATCAATGACAGCATGCCCTCTATGAGCAAGGTCCTCCAGAAACTCTGAATTGTCACCAAGGAAAATGTAATTTCGTGTGCCCGCCTTCTCAAGATGGCAAATGAGGTTTCTCACAATCTTCTGTTCCACTGAGTACAAACTTATGAGTACAACATCATTTTCTAGTTGCACAGACTTGAGCACAGAACCAAGTTCACTAAATTTCCTCACAGACCTTCCTGGAAGAGTTTCAGCAAAGCAGAAATCATACCAATTTAGCTCTTTGAGAGGTTCAAATTGCCATAAATTGAAATCGAGATTATTCCCATCTAACAGCGTAGAATCTGGTCCAACACTTCTTCCATAGTTGACACCTGCGTCCCTATGAGAGATGCTGAGTGCCCTTTCCTTGAGAAAGTTTGTGTAGATGTTAAAGTATCCGCGTGAATGGACAAATTTAATGAACCAAGGGGTCCATATTCTCTCACCCATCTTTTTGTACCATCCTGTAGTTTTCTGCAGAGGATGAGAGTGGAACAACAGTTACTAACAAGCTAACAAATACAACAGGACATAGACATCAAAATAATCCTAACTAAACTAATCTTCTATACATAATACATAAGTTGGTGGATATTTACATAATGCATAAACTGAAGAAGCACACTGTAATTCAGTTAAGAAGAGAGTTTACCATGCCTTGGAGAATAGGTTTGGCTCCTTTGGCTTTCTGTTCATCATACCATAATCGAAATTCTTTCCATGGTTTGGGGAACAGAAGTTGGCCCCATGTACCAACCATCTGGTACAAGAATAGTCTAGTTTCACTGTCCAGCTGTATCTTGTTTCCATGTTTACCTATTTAGTTGAAGGTCAACTAGTTAATCTCTGAACCACTCTCAGTACTTAGTGTAATAACTAATGTATGAAAGTAACATTTGTCCCTGTTCGGCTGTGGGGATTTGGTTTAGATCTCCCTTAACTCTAAAATCGACTTGTAATGCCTAGTCAAAATTAAGCTACTATAACACAATATAACCATAACCATTAGATGAAATATAAGTTTTGATTAGAGACCTTATAGTTCAAAAGGTGCAAGTTCATTTGATGAAACGGGACATCGGCATGACACCCTTTGGAGATTCTAGATAGTCTAAGAACACATTTAGTAATATTAATAAAAGAGATTATCATCAAACGAAACCACAAAATAGTGTGGTTGATAATACTAGTTCAAATGACCTCAAACCAACCCTCCTCATCCAATTCACAGCCCAAAGTAATAGTTTGATAACTTACACTCAAGTTTCATCCAAAGCCATAGCAATTTGATTATAAACAGGAACAATAATAAAACAGTAACGAAATTATAACAACTGTAAGTTCGCCTAAAAGTCTAACTGCTATGTACTTTACCTAAGATTTTTTTGGCTTTATGCACACATAATACGACATTGGACAGTTATAACACCTAGAGTCCAGCTTTATGAATGGAGAAAGACCATTACTAATCACAATAACTGGTGCAACCAGTTGGTAATACTCTACGCCACGCCAGGGATTAGGTCCTCACAAAAGCTAGATGAGGGCGAGTGCCCCATCCCCCGTGTCCAGACCTTTACCAAGTACAAATGACAAAGTGGCTCTAGGGACAAGGATCACATCTCCCTACTCATAGCAAAACCTTCAAAATATGAGACCCGACTATAGTCACCCAAAACAAATGAAACAACAACACCAGAACATATTAGTCCTAGCATTTTTTTATGTGAAAGTGAGAACCGAAGATACATATACAAAAGGAAGGTCGACAAGAAATCAAAAGAAAGAAAAACACAAAAATGGGGTTCAGGGAATCCCAAAAACTTCAGCTACCAAGCCAATTGCACAGGGGCTCTAGCAACTTACTCCCTCCGTTCACTATTATAAGATGTTTTAGCTTTTTCCGAAATGCATGTATCTAGACGTGTTTTAGTGTGTAGATTCAATCATTTCGGTTCGTATCTAGTCTAAATTGAAATATCTAAAACATATTATAATGGTGAATGGAGGGGGTAGAAGACATTCTATCTTTTACGAGTCAGAAAAGAGTATATTAGCTCAAACTCTTCAAGATAATTCTGAATCAATGCCTAAAGGACAGCTTGTGCAAGGGACTAATGAAGAAACTGATAAGTTGCGAGTAGCTGATACAAGAGACGGCCTAAAATTGCAGGGTCTCATCCAGTTTATTTTATCTATCTAAATTGTTTTCTAGACGCTAGCAGGCACTAACTGGTTCGGTGTTCACGAATTTAGCACCACGAAGTCCAAAAATACAGTGAGCTTTATAACCCCGAAACCGGGAGCTCCCAGGATCCCGATAGATCGTGAAAACGCATCCCGCAGAAAAGGAAGATCACAACAACGCAAAACACTTCCAACTCCCACTTAATAGTCTTCTAACCAATCCTAAGTTCCTAACAATATAACAAGGACCAAAGAGAAGTACACAATTAAACAAAGCATTAAGCCACGAGATGGTATATGCAGCTTAGCAACCACATTTGCGCAACACAGCGTGCATTCGAGGATCAGTTCTTCCTAACTAAGCCAGAAGAGCAGCAAGCATTCACACTGCTCACTAAGCTCTCACCTGCGACAAACCGGGGGCGCTGCAGCGACGCGCCGAAGACGTAGGGACTGTAGTTCTCCCTGTCGTAGTAGTATCTCATGACCACCCGCTTTAGGAACCTGTAATAGAGCGGTGAGACCTCGAGGTCATCCTCAACGACAAAGGCGAACTCGTCGTCCGAGCCGGGCCACCACGCCTCGATCCATTGCGCCTGGAGACCCGCATTAGCCGCGCGGTAGTGGATGCGCTTCTCCCCGTGCGGCCAGCGGAAGGCGTCGACCGCGTGGAGGATCTCGTGGGACACGGCGAGGAGTGGGGCGGACGAGTTGGGCGGGCGGTGGTCGAGGAGAACGTGCAGCGCGACGCGGTCTCCTTCGTAGTCGGCGGCCGCGAGGGAATGGAGGCAGCGGAGGAGAGGGGCGGGGCGGTCGTAGGCGAGGAGTTTGATGAGGAGGGAGAACCGGCGGGGATCCGGAGCGGGGCCAGTGGCGGGGAGCAGAGGCGCGGGGTAGGAGGTGCGGCGGAGGAGGAGGAAGACGGATAGGGAGACGGGGAAGATGAGGAGGAGGAGGGGAAGCGGGAGGGAGCGGCGGCGAGGCGACGCCATTGGGTATGGAGACCGGGGGCGACGCCGTGGCGGCGGTGGTGGAGATCGACGGAGTCTTTTTTTTTAGGAGATGGAGATCGACGGAGTCGAGAGAGAGAAAGAGAGAGCAGTGGGCCGAGGTGTGTTATGAGGTTTTGGGTTTCTTTGGGTTTTTGACATTGGGCTTCCACGAAATGTCGTCGACCGACACAAACCCGGCGACGTCTCTCTTCGGAATCCCTAGCTAACAAAGCTCCACGTACCCCCCTAATGTCTATGGTCTCGGTTCAGCTAGTATAGCGCTCCAACCCCGGAATTATAAACAGATGCTATGTAAATGTATAGGTTATGCTACACAATTGAAGGTCAGTGGGGTTACCGCTTCCATACAACACCTCGATCATACCATAATCAGCATAGCTATCAATGCATAATAGAGAGATCAAGACTGCGGAACATCTGAGACTTTACGACACAAACAGATTATAATTCAACTCATATAATGAGAAAGATATCAAAATACACATCAAAGGTCACAGACCCAACATTACATCAAGCGGAAGCAAATTTAGTTGTCTAAACAACAAAATCTAAATTATGGCTTAAGAGGGCTACAATAACAATCCCAGCCAGTATGTTCCGTGACGTCCCAATCTGTCACTTGGGAACCCCAGACTACTCGTCGATGTCAACAAAGAACCCACCTTCCTGCTCGGTGACGTCCTCCTCTGAAACAAATAATAATCAACAAATCAAGGCTGAGTACGACGTACTCGCAAGGTTACTAGGGCGATATAGGTCCAATGTTGATTGGCTTCAAAGCTGTATAATAGTTGTTTTGCATAAAACTAGTTTTCCTTTTTAAAGACGTGACTCATGGCATCGACTACTCAGAAGGTTTTCACAAGGGGATAAGATAGTAAACTTTTATTCGTTAGTTCATGTTGAACCAACAGTATCCAGAATACACTACTCATCTCCACCAAGGCACTCGCTCAAATCACCCTCGAGGAAATGAACCATTTAAACACATGTTGCCAAATTTTAATTAGGTTCAGGTTTTTTATGAGCTAATCCGACTTTCCCAAGATTTGTCCATAACCGTGGACACAACTTTTCAAAAAGATTAAACCTCTGCATGGGTGTACTGTTTTTACCACCGGTACCGTCCAACCCCTTGCCTGATCAATTAGCTCTCTTCCGGGGAAAATCAGGCAGGGTGGGCGCGGTTAAACCTTTACCTTGCATGAGACTATCCAAGGGTCATCGTGACGACAGGACAAGTTCGTGCCTATTTCAACAACTTGCCCGCATCGCCACATCCTAAATACCACCGTCCTTATCGCGCATTCATCCAACCTGCAACTCACACGCAAATGGAAAGCGCAAACTAGAGAACCCTTGGATACGCCCGCACAATTTATTCGGTTAGTAAGGGGCCCATACCCCCACCGATGGAAGCACGCTCGGTTCTTGGTTCTAGCTAAAAGCACTCTCAGCCTAGGCGGCAAGAATGAGGCAAAACACCATCACCCCGATGGCAACTCATCCAAGCCTTTTAGCATTTTAATTAAGTACCACAAGTTTCCACCTTGTCCGAACATTCAATCAACTTTTCAATTATGGAAATAATCACCGGACGACTAAGCATTCGACTAAGCATGGCTAAGCATAGCTAAGCATATATTATGCAGATATGATTTAACTCAGGCCAACACATCAAGCCTATGGATCATAGGAGGGATAACATGTAATGGTGTAGGGAACATGCAATTGATAGGATACTCTATACATTGACCAAAAGTTGACATTGGAATCGAATGCAATATTATGGTGGAGAAAATACTTGTGTAAAACAATAGGATGAGATATGCCAAGAAGGTTAGGTTATCTCTTGCCTTGCTTGGCAATATATAGAAATAGGGCTTCGGGGAAAACAGGATCATTGACTTGTCGATCCATAATCCATTGTCGGCCTTCGGTGTTGTCGCTCTCCACATCGGGCCCGTCTCGATCTCGAATCGTGTTCTAACGAGAAGAAGCAAACACCGGAAAGGAACAAGGCAATCAACACATATTGAAATGCAATGCACAAACACATGATGACATGACATTTCAATGCATTTCAAAGGTCTTGAACATGACCACAAGTTAAATGGGTTCCCGAATGCAATTATTGCAATTAATCGGGATAAGCCACATATTTAAACTTAGTGAATTAGGTTATTCCCAAAATAGGAATAGTACTAAGATGTGATGCCAACATGCATGAGGATGATGTTATCATGTAGGTATGGTCTTACTGATCATTTTGATACTTCGTTTGCATTTTTCCGATACACGGTGAATATTTGGTGAATTAAATGGTTATTCAATTTTAATACTTTTAACCATTTCAAAAATGACATCAAAGGAAAAGTTGTTGTCATGCTGTGAAATTAACATAACTAGATAACCTTTGATTTGCTGATCATTTTGGTATATCATTTGCAAGATTTGAATCAATATTTATTAAGTTATGATTTTCCCAAATTTTAATTAGTTGAGTCGGTACTACCGGCTAACTGCCCGGTAGTACCGGTCAGGTCGGTACTTCCGGAGCTACTTCTAGAAATTAACAGAAGTATCCAGTACTGAATCAACCTACAGTCGGTACTTCCGGCTAACAGCCCGGTAGTACCGGTCAAGTCGGTACTTCTGGGGCAACTTCCGAGCTACTTTCGGAATTTAACAGAAGTATCCAGTACCGAAACAACCTATGGTCGGTACTACCGGCTAACTACCCGGTAGTACCGGCGAAGCGTTTTGACTGGGATGGGGCCACGATCGGCGTGCGCGCGCGGTAACCACCGGCGACGACGCGCACGGTTCAGGCGATGGAAGGGGTGCGGGGATCAGCTACGGGGCGCGTCCGATGCGCCAGATCACGGGGATCTAACGGGGGCGGCGCCGCTACTTCTTGGTCACCGGAACGACGAGAAGGACGGCGACCGACGGCGGTCTACGACGAGCTACGGCGGCGCGGAGGAACTAGGGGGGAGGAGAGGAACGGAGATGTCTCTGAGGACCGTGTGCTCACCATCGTTGCGTGGATGTGCTCGTCGGGGATGGAGGAGGTCGGAGACGACGGTGTCCGTGCTCAACATGCGGCGGCCGGAGGCGGAGAAGACCGGGATGGCGACGTCGATTCCCGGCCTCCCGGCGCGATTCCTAGCACTAGGAGGTAGAGGGAGGCGTGGCGGCGAAGATGGTGGTCTTCGATCTGCACGGGGCGGCCTTAATCGACGGCGATTTGACGGTGGGTACGAGCTTGAGTTCGGCCATGGCGAGCAAACGGTGGGGAGAGAGAGGGCAGGGCGGCCACGTGGCGTTCTTATCCTCCAGAGGGAGCATGGCGGCATGGCGACAGTGCGGGTTCGGCGGCGACGCGCGGGAGCGACAGCGACGAGCGGGTTCGGTCGCTCGCTACACGAGGAATAAGAAGAAGAATTTGCAGGGAGCCCCCTGCCTACAATTTTTTAGTTTTATTACATTTTGGTCCAGCAGGCCTTTAGGAATTTAATTGAGCCACTTAAGCATTTCTGAAAATATGAAAAATATTCAGGTAGTCTCCCCATAACGTTTGGAAGCTTCAGAAAAATTGGTGCTGCAAAATAAAATGTTTTGAACAGCATTTGTTCATAGGATTTGAATATGGCAATTTTTGATAATTTCCAAATGTGATCTTTATTTTACTTCAGCTATTTATTTGGGCACTTAAACAATTCATAAAATTATGAAAATATTTATGGAGGATCCCAATAAAATAATGAAGCTCCCCATAATTTTCTTTTGGATTTTTTGAAAAGTTGAACTTGGTTTCGAATAAAAAAAATGATTTGAACCAATTTTGAATTCTCAATTTTATCTCTTTGTTTGACAAGAATTTGCCTTTGACAAATAGTTATAAAATGTATTCTTGGAACTTCCTGGACAATTTGGAAACTCAAGAATAATTTGCTTTGCCAATTTGAGCAATGCATTTGGTTTGGAGATTTGGGAAGGGTTTTGCTTCCTTTTTATCAATTTCCAAGTGTTGCTTTATTTAACTTTAGCAATTAAAACATGTATGCCATGATGCAAGTGCAATGCAAAAGTGAAAATCTGGCTCAGATTTTTGGGTACCAAACTGGGGCTGTTACAGTTACGCAGCTCCACGCACGCGCGCCATGGTCAACGCGCAAGAACACGACCGGAGGTGAAGAAGATGAGCGGAGGCGAGGAAGACGACGAAGCCAGTACTCGCCGCCGACGGGGACGGCGCGGATGGCCGCGACGTCGCCGGACAGGCGAGGAATGGACCTCACCATAGCCGGCGACGACGCGGCTTGCCGCGGCGGCGCGGGTGGAGGTGAGGAAGAAAAGCTTAACTTGGGGGTGGAGGGTCGGGTGCTGGAGCTCGCCGGAGTTAGGGTTAGGGTAAGGGTGCTCGCCAGAGTTAGGGTTAGGGTAAGGGTGCTCGCCAGAGTTAGGCTTAGGGTTCGGGGTGTAGGGGGCTTTAGAGGGATGCCCGACCGGGCGGCGGCGGACCGGCGGAGGCGGCGCGGCAGCGGCGCTGAGCGCGGGGAGCGGGAGCAGGCGGTTCGGCCGCCGGCGGAGGGCGGATCGACGATGAAGAAGAAGAAGAAGGCGAGGAAGAAAAGGACGGCATCGAAGATGATAATGGGCCCAGCCCACATGACTCGCGTGCGTGCGTCGCCACGCTCGCTTTGCGCACCGCGGAGCATAGGAGCTCCCGTATCTCTTTTTCTTTCTTTATATGGAAAATTCTCCCAAATGACAAATGAATAGGTGTGGACGCCGGCGAATCTCATCAAGAACTCTTTGTGCTTTGAAACTTGCTCAAACTTAAGAAAACGATCGGTTGGAACTTTCCTTGCGAGTTTCCTTAGCCCATTTTTCTTCTTCTTTATCCTAGCGATATGCGGTACATACTCCGCAGTAGAATTCTGAATTTACTCATTCATTTTCAATAATTTGTAATAATCATCCTTACAGAGGCTACGAGAGCAACAAAGTTGCTTTTTCAAGAAAGTAAATACCTCTTCATGTTTCGTTGGTCCATTGATAAACCATGAATGTTATGATGTGACTAAGGCCTAGTTTTTTTGCCAGCTTAAAAAATAAGCTGATTCCTCCCCAGCTTATATTCTATAAGTCATCGGCTTATTGTTTGGAGATTCTAATTTAGTTATAGGATGACTAGTTTAGAAGCTACAAGTAATAACCCGGGTGGCTTATAGGAGAAGCTGGGAGGGGACAGCTTATTTTTTAAGCCGGCAAAAGAACTGGGCCTAATCCTTAGTCGAATGAGAATAAACTAAAGCCCAGTTCTTTTGCCGTTATCAGTCAAATTATGTTATTCGATCTCAAATTGAATCCATGTTGCAACTCGTGACTATCACAAATCAAATCCAACGACACGTTGTATTTTCTTAGTTGTAATTCTACTTGTAGCTACTGTACAAATCTCAATTACAATCCAAATTGCAACTCATAGGTAGGACTTGACTAAGTTCCGTTAATTATTTCCCTGGTATGTTAGCATTCCTTAATTGCAGTAATGCTACACCTACGGGAAAATCCTACGGAAAAACTCCTACGGGATGACGTGCAGTCCGACGTGGTGGCCACGGTTGCTGGGCGTAAATGGAAGGAGCGATTTATACGGGAAAATCAGAGAAGATACTCGCGAGTCGAAGAAACTGTCTCCTAGCCTTGCGCAAAAGAATTCATAATCCCTGGAATCTTTATCCCTTCTCTCTTTGGCCGACGGCGGTTCTTACTGATCGGCGGCGCGAACGGCAAGGTCCTTCTTGCCGCGGCGAGGTCCTCCCTGGTAGCACGGGCGGCCAGGTGCTCCGTCTCGACTCGGCAAGGCGAGCTCTCTTGTGGTGGCCCGACATGGTGATCTCCTCTATGGCACCTCATGGTCGTTGGCAAACAAGAAAATCAAGCCGTTAGCTTTTCGATCAGCTGAACATCTCACGGTATAGATCAACCGTCGTACAAGGATCGGACACAGAACATCGTAGGCAGATCAATTCCGGGCAAACAAACAGTGAAGCTTGGGAGATACTCTCATAGCTTCAATCATGGATTTCTTCATGTGATCATACTCTGCAGTTTTTTCTTCCTTTCATCTTCTTTCTTTCAGTTGCCAGGCCATGTAATTAAGTTGTAACCATGCCGAAGACCGAACCCAACTACTTGTGGTGAGTAGTACCCGATGCAATTCACTTCTCTGATTCTATTATTCTATATGTAGCATTTGATGTTGATGAATGATCGGCGCCGGCGACGATTGCTTCGACTGATCAGCTAGCATTGAAGCTGTTACAGAGAAGGCGGCAGAGCTAGAGTTGAAACTGCAGGCGCCCTGGTCAATCTGAACGAGGACAATCCCCTCGCTCTCGCTCGCCAAGGTGAACGTCGCATCGCACGTGTGAATTTTGGGCGAAGAAAAGAGACGGCGTGTTGTTCGATCTAAAGTTCTAAACAAGCGCAAACCGAACAGTTTGGATTTTCCTTACGTAATTAGCAGCAGATCTTTCGTTCTTTTACTTTTACTTTTAGCAAAATCTATCTCGTGCCTGACCACTTCCTGACTTTCGGCGTGCTCACCGCGCGCGTCCGTGCGATCGGAATCTGACGACGCGCGTCGCTCACCGCTCAACCACTGGTTCCGACCGGACCCTTGCCCTGTTTGTGCGCCTCTGGAGATACCAGATACGACAAAATCAATTCCTCCCATTCCAGAGCTCATCCCCCGTTCCTCTCTCGCTCTCCACCCGTCGAATCCTCCTCCAATTCGTCTTCCCCAACATCGATCCGAGCCGATTTTTGCTAGCGCTTGCCAGGGTAGGGAGGGGGAGGCCGTACTCTGTCGTCGCACGGTGGTTCCCTCGTCTCCACGCGCCGTTAGCTGTCCAGCTCCCGCCCTCCCCTCGATTTCTCCGTCTGCAGCGGTGTGGAGGAGAGAGGTTCTGCGCCAGCGTCACACGGTGGTTCGCCTCGTCTACGTGCGCCCTTGTCCCTCTTCAGATCTACCGACGTTTTCACCACCAGGGTTAGTGTTGATGTGCACCCCTTCGCTGTTTTGTTTGCATGTGATGATTATGGGTGTGATTCCCCTTCGAATCTGGTGTCGTTACTGTGTTGTTTGTCTAATCAAACCAGCTTAGGATTTGTGCTTGTACTGGACGATCTAGTCGGTGTTGCTGCATGTCCTCTCAATATTACGAGCGTTGAATCGTAGCTGCCTATTGTGGTACTTCCTCGGATGCAGAGTTTCAGTTCGTTGGGTGGGATTTTTTAACTTCCTCGAATGTACTTTTTATTGGGAAACATTTAGATGTAGTTCTACCCTTAGCCACTAATATCACGGATGTAACTAGCCAAATTTTGTAGCTCATGAACATGAACTATGCATATTTTAGTTCTGGATACGGATTTATTAGAAGTATGCAGATGTAGTTTACGCTTTTAATTCGTCATGTATTGGATGTATTTTTCAGTCAATTTTATGTAGTTCATGAACCTGCAGATCAATTTTTCTTTTTGTTTTACAGTATGCGTAGCAACATATGTTCATGAACGTGCAGATCAACCTGTAGTTCGTGCAATGCATGTAACTAGTTATTTTTCAGTTGGGAACTTGCAGTGCATGTAACTACTTAATTTCGTAGTTGATGGAGTTTGCAGACCAACTTGGTGTTGGCATGTGTTTTGGATGTAACTACTTTCGTAGTTCCTGTTCAGGCAGATAGAATGCTTTTCTCAGGGATATGCAGATGTAGTTCACATTTTCTTTTAATCTCAAGTATTACATGTAGATTTTAATCTGCATTAGTTGCAATTTCTATAAACTGGCTTTCGCCGTGCTCAACGCGCGCGCCAGTGCGATCGGAATCGGACGAAGCGCATTGCTCACCGGTATCGCGAGTCCGGACCGGCCGTTTTCAAATTTTGGGACCCGCGCCTGGAGAGAGACCAGTAATGACAAAACATTCCCCACCGCATTCTGTAGTTATCAATCTGTAGTTCTGTCTATTCTTAGATGTAGTTTTACCCTTCTTAGGTTGCTGGAAAACACTTTCTCCGGTGTAGAGTTTCAGTTCAGTGAGTGGGATTTTTAAACTCCTCCGGATGTACTTTTTTGGGGAATACTTAGATGTAATTTTACCCTTAGCCATTAGTATCACGGATGTGACTAGTCAAATTCATGAACTCTAGCTCGCCCTGGCAGGGAATTAAGTCATGGATATGGGGTTTTCTCAGGAGCATGCAGATGTAGTTTTCGCGAAGGATCTCGTCATGCGGTGGATGTTATTCTTAGTCAATTTTTATGTAGTTCAACATGCAGATCAACGTTTTGGGATATGTAGCAACGTGCAGATGTAGTTTATAACTCATTAGTAGTTCATGCAGTGCATTAACTAGTTATTTTTTTCTTAATTGATTAACTTGCAGACCAAGTACAAGGTTTTTGGCATGTATAGCAATATGCAGATGTAGGTTACTTTTCAATGTTCTGGCAGATCACTTTTCCGCTGCTCATGGCATGTGTTTCAATGGGATACTTTAATCTCAAGTATTACATGTAGCTATTCAAGTATTATATGTAGTTTCTTAAATTATGACATACTTATTTCTGCTTATCATAGTAGTTTATTTTTCATTGAAATTTCTTAAACTTGTGGACCAACTAGAAGGTTTTTTCGTTGCTTTTGATGTATTTTTCTTGTATGATTTTTTGATGTATATGTGGTTTCTGACATTGAAGTTACTTATTTCTAACATTCTCCTTTTCATTCCAAAAACTTCAGGAGAGGAGTACATTTGATGCAACCATTCTTTCAGCAATAGAAGAAGAACTATGACTCCATCAGTATGTCCTTTTGTTATCCCAATTTTTTCAATCAGTGCCAGTATGGACCTCATCCTCACTACCACTGTCCTCACTCGAAATTGTCTGCCCTGTCGGCGCAGCTGTGTCAGTGGTATCGTCCACCGACATGATGGCAGTGTCACGTTCAATTCCGGTTTGCATGTCTTCAGGTGCAGCTTGATGCTCAAAAGTAACTTGATGCTCAAACATTGGTTGCATAAACTCTTCTTCTTCAGCTGCAATGTTGAGGTCAATGACATTGAGGTTCAGTCGAGATCCATGGCCTACAAGGGTCAAAATTGTTCTGTAACTTAACAAGCAAAGTCAAATGCAATGTGAATTTTTCAGTAGCTTAGAAATACTTGCTGTATTAAATGTAACTTCAAGCACTTGCTGCCATCTTTTTTCCTAAATGTAATATTTTTTTGTAACTAATTTTATGACACTGCTAATCAGGTGACAAGTTCTCAAGCATATACAATGTAAATCTTCAAGATTCAACAAGTTTGAACCACACTAGACGTACTACCACAAGAACTGGAAGGAACTTTGATGCTGGGGGGAAAGTTCCATGTGATTTTTCCAAGTTCGTCAGGTGACAAGTTCTCAATCATACAATGTAAATCATCAAGTTCTGTTGACAAGTTACCACACTAGGCGTAATTCTTCAAGAACCGGAAGGAATGATGGGGGAGAAAGTAACATGTTCAAGTGTGCTACTCCTGTGATGTCACTTTTGGATTTTTTTTGTCAAATTTTCTTGCACTGCCTGCTTCTTCTGTAACCCTCTAGGCCATTAGACAGACAAAAACCTTGTGGTGATAAGTTTTTGTGCCAGAATACGTCAACAGACTAGTGCAAATTCGACCTGTTTGATGTAGTTTCTGCTACCTTTTTTCTGTTGATGAAATTTGATACGGTTCTAGTTCTAGCAAGGTATTGATAGAAAAAACACGAGGAGTATGCAAAATTACTGGGACGTGTTTCAGGTATGAAACTTACTTCTTGTTAACTTGCTATGTGCTGGATGGATCTGAACCTGTAGATCTGGGATCCTTAGCTACTTCTGAACTGCAGATGTGCTTTCAGTATCCTGAAACATGGGTTGGCGATAGAGTTACTTCCGCCACTGGGCTGCCGCCGGTGGCTACCCTGCAGATTTGGGCGTCCTGGAGAGTTACTTTCCGTTGTCTTTCAATGGCTGCCGCGGGTGGATCAGATCGGCGCAGGTGAGATTGGGGAAGAAGACGCCTGGCGGCCAGAGGGGATGGGGGTGGTTGGTTCTGGTTAGGTGGGACGAGCGACTCGGGCAACACGACAAAATCGCCTCGCGCTGGGACGCGCGCTTCGCGCCCGAAACAAGCGACTCGGGAAGCCGAAACCTTCCGTTTCGGGGCTGTCGGAACTGACCACCGCAAAGGCCAAATAGTGGCTGACCACTGCCTAGTCGCGTCCACTTTTACTTTTCTATCGGTTAGCTAGCGGATATTCTCACACTCAGCGATCGTGGCCTCCATGTTGGACCGCACGTCACCCCGTAGGAGTTTTTCGGTAGGATCTTCCCGTAGGTGTAGCATCACTGCCTTAATTGTATACTGCCGATCATCCAAGGCACCAATGGTCACATTAGACTCCCTTTTTGCACAACATTGACAATAGGAAAATGTAATGGCCGCTTGGGCTCACCAAAATCCTATCCCGTACTTATTTCCTATATTGAATTATCATGGCCACTAGACCAGGCAAGCAAACGCCCTGAGAGATCTAACTCTTGCAAACTATTATTAAATATTAATAGCCAATTCATGTAGTACAAAAATCTCCGAACCTATCTTATTATCTCATCACTTAAGAGTTACATTATACATGGAGACATGTTTAGTGTCTGATCAACAGTATGCCGGTCTGCTCGAGTTTAACAAGCACCTGTCCGGCTCCCGGACAATGTAAATCTCATCTCCGACACCTCGGTACACATCCTGGTTCCTGTGCCATCTCCACAGAGCGTGCGTCTCGTTCTTCACCTGCATAAACAGATTTCGTCTCGTCAGTCATGTATGTATCTAGTTGGCTCCAGTCCCCTCTTTCTCTGTGAGTAGCCCGTGGCTCACCTCAAGTATACCGTGGCCGAAGCTGCTCTCTCGGTAGGCGCTGTATTCCGGCTGCCGGTCCCAGCAGAAGCTGCCGGCGGCCGGGCCGGTCGTGAAGTTGAAGCCGCAGAAACCGCCCATGAAGGGGTCAGGTGTCGACAGCGGGTTCGGGCAGCGGCCCGGCTCGTCGGCGTGGGTGGTGGCCATCTTCTCGCGGTTCCCGCCGTCGCCCACGGAGATGTGCACGGCGCCGCACGGGTCCAGCGTGTAGTTGAACACCCGGTTGGAACGCTCGTACGCGTGCACCTGACAGACATAGTTCAGACAGACAGGTCACTCTCAACGAGTAGTGTTCAGAGAAGTCAGTGTCAGAGAATATAAGTTAGTTTGAGGTGTTACATGGCCGGTGAAGGCGATGTCGAGGCCGTAGGAGTAGAGGAGCTCCTCCATCGCCACTCTCATGCACTCTGCTTCCCTGTAGTGAGCCTTGTAGGTGCTGTACCATGGCGCGTGCCAGCCGGCGACCAGCCAAGGGGTCACTGATCTGTCCACCTTTGCCAGGTCCTTCTCCAACCATCTGTATTGCTCCCCTGAGTTGATTTGTTGTGCAAAGAATCATCAGGTTACAAGTTTCAGTAATCAAATACTAACTCAGCTCAGAACTGAATTTCTTTCCGACCAACTTCCTATCCACCAACGTCGGATGTAAATTACCTGATTTACTGTAGTCAGCATAGGCCGCGAGCATGACGAAATGGATTCCCCCGACGTCGAAGGAATAGTAGAACGGGGAGAAGGATCCGCTCTCTTCCGACGGGAACGCGAACCGCGAGCTGTAGGCCGCGAACGTCTTGTTCCCGATCTGCTGCTCGATCTCATGGTTCCCTTCCACGACCATCATCGGAGTGGTCGAGGTGACGGGCTCCATGTACCTTCCCCAGTAGTCCCAGCGTGGCTGGTACGTCTCGTGGATGGGCGTGGACTTGGCGAAGGAGCAGGAGTAGCAGTCTGCTCCGGTGCCGTTGGTCAGGTACAGGTTGGCGTAGCTGACGTCGCCGACGAGGAGGACAAGGTCGGGGTTGTTGCTCGCCATGTGCTCCACGGTGGAGGTGGTGTTGTAGGTGAGCCCAAGGTCGCCGACCACGGCGATCCTCCCCGGGTAGCTCCACGGCCCGACGGCCGGCATCGTGCTGAACGCGTGGACGGCGCTCATCGCCCCCGGGATGGCCGGGTCGCCGCACTGGTAGTAGTACTTCGTCCCAGGCTCGAGCCCTGCAGGTTTGCATTGCAGCTAGAAGTTCAGTCGCCATTTTTGCCTCTCATTGGTGCAATCTCTATATGCACTGTGGAGAGTGGGGAACGAGACGACAAAGACGAAAGGTGTTTGTTTTGTTTGTCACCTTGGAGGCGGACGTGGTGGATGATGCCGGAGGTGTAGTTCTGGAGGCCCTCGAAGGGGTAGAGCTGGCTGTACACGAGCGCGTCGCCGGTGGCCTCGCGGACCAAGGAGTCGGCGGCGAGCCCGTAGCGCACGACGCTGCCGACCGTGCCGGGGTCCAGCGGCCTGACGGCGCCGCCCATCTGGAAATCCCCTGTGGAATCAACAGGTCGTATGCCATCCAACGACAGATTCGTTCCAGGAATTAGAGTCCAGTGAGCTGCTTAGACTTAATTACCTGTGATCCAGGAGACCCAGGCGGAGGTGGGCGCGGCGGAGAGCGCGACGGCGACCTGCTCGGGGGCCCAGCCCGTGGCCCGGCGCTGCACCCGGGGGTCCGTGTCCGGCAGGTCCACCGCGTGGCCCCTGTCCTCCCGCAGAGGCACCGTCACCGGCCGCGACGGGCCCGCCAGCGTCGACGCCGGCTCAGCCGCCGAGACGGCCGCCGCGAGCAGGAGCGGGATCAGCAGCGACCTCCACCACATGTCGTTTGGTGCGGGCGCGCGCTTCCTCTTTCGGCCGGATCAATGGGAGAGTAGCTATTCCGAGGCGAGTGTCGAGCAGAGGGATTGTTGGCATGGAGGAGATTGGGGTGATCTTGGATGGAAATTTATAGGATTCGAGCAGGGAAGATCGTGAGTGGGAAACGGAATTTGGTGATCTTCTTGCATCGTCAGCAAAATGGTACTGGGCGATGTCACCTGCCGCCGGCCACTTTGGAAAAGGAAGACGAGACAAGCAGATTGCATCGGCATTCACGAAATGCTTTTGTGTCAAGTTTTTACTTTCCACAACAGCAGATTTATTTCTATATACTGGAATCATTTGTCCCTTTTCCCTCTATTTCTGAATGTCGGCTTACAGTTAGCGACAGTTTTCAAGCACACGTCGCCGGACTCGTTCTGACGGCGGTGAGAGGAATATTCTATGGTGCCAGGGAAGATGCCAGTCGAAGAGATTGGCTTTGCTATCTAGATGCTGCGGCCGCTCACGGCGTCCCATGACTCCTTTGGTGCCTTGTGAACAAGCGCAGCTGCACTTTTCCACCACGCCATGTTCTACAAAAAAGAAGCCTGAAATTAACACAGAGGCAACAAAAAATACAGCTAGAAAACGTCAGAGCATGAGGGCCCTTCAGTTCAGTCCGTTGGTCCACGGATGGAGACTCTGAGATGCCTCACCGAGTCAACTTGTTCAGGCAGCCACCAAAAAACATCTCCTTTTTCCCGCGCAATAAGCTGAGACTCGGTGAAGCACCTCAGAGCTGACTGTTAGAGTATATTATGGCATCAGATTAGAATTGTAGTCCAAGTCTATCTTTATTACGATTCGTCCCCCAATTATTTTCACCTATATAAACAGCCCATCGTGACTCATTGTAATCGCTCAACACAATTCAGTACAATACTATTCCGCAATATACACAATCTATCATGGTATCAGAGCGCCAAGATTCTTGACCTAGCCGTCACCCACGCTTCCGCTGCGCCGCCCCCGGGGAGATCATCTCCGTCGGGGGCAGCGCAATTAGTAGATTAGATCGTCGCAATTTTCGTCGCCGGCCGCTTGATCGGCGTTTCTTCTACTTTCACCGATCATAGATCGGATTGCGTCGCCAACCGCCGCACGTCGTCATCGCGCGCCTCTAATCCGACGAAGTCGTCGACTCAGCTCCGCCAAGCCTCCACGCTCCATCGCCGACTTCATCGTCCACGCATCTCCACCACGCCGGCTCGTCTTCGACAACGTCAACCGGCATCAAGCACGTCCTCGAGTACGCGCCTCGCCGTCAACATCGGGCTGCATCAACATCACTGTGGTCATCATCGCCGACAACCATCTACACCAACATCTCCGCATCGTCGCCGCCGCCAACGATCGTGGTCAACGTCGACACCAAACGGGTTTGTCTTCGCCGAATCCGGGTTAAATTCCCAACATCTACTACTTCTACAACTCGATCTAATTCAACAATTGTCGTCTTCGTCCATCACGACCTCGCCACCAGAGTTGTCTATTTTTTTTCTCTACTCCGAAACCAACGACGGAAATCGACCGTCAAACGGAGAATCTTCTTTGCTCCTCCAACCGACTCTGACTCGCATGTTTCATGGTGGTCCCTATCTTCGCATGACCGGTACTGGCAACACCGGCGCGTGCCTTCGTCCCCGACACTCTCCCGAGTTTGGCAAGCTCGGCACGGCGTGCCGCCTACCTCGTCTTCCTCAACTACGTCTACTTCAACAACAACAACAACGGCAACTTTCCCAAGGCTCAACGACGGCATCGACCACAACACCAACAACATCATCGACTTCCTCAATGGCGACTACATCACGCACGGCAACATCGACCACGACTACAGCGCCCACACTCTCGGCTACATCGGCATCAAGGGCTATCACCTCGGCTCCCTCTCCAGTTCACGACTTCGGATTATGCTCCAGTCAGACCGTCCGCGACGCTCTTGCTATTCGCGTCACTACCGATCCGACTGCGGGGGGGTGTTAGAGTATATTACGGCACCACAATATTAGGTAGATTAGAATTGTAGTCCAAGTCTATCTCTATTAGGATTCATGTCTCCTAAGTATTTTCACCTATATAAACAGCCCACCGTGGCTCATTGTAATCGCCCAACACAATTCAATACAATACTATTCCGCAATATACAGAATCTATCACTGACCATCACAAATGCAGAGCTCGATGACGCATCCACAACGCCTACAACTCGATCTTCTCCAACCTCTTTCGTGGATGACAGGACGATCATCCATTCGAAGCTGCTAGAGAGGCATCAACTCGTGCACATAGCCGAAACCATGAAGATACGGCCGTAGTTTTACGTTGTTTGTGTCCAACTTTTTGAGTGATTGGCCTTGTCAAATCAAATAGCTTACTCCCATTATGATCTTCATCTCCAATGAACATGACATGTCTTCTGGCTAATGGCTTTACTGTGACTCCCTTCATTTCGGAAAACAAGGCACACATAAATTTTGACAAAAGTAAATGTCTTCTAAACTCGACCAGTTTCATAGAAAAATTAAAATCTAAAATACCATATCAATATTGATAGATTTAACATTAAATATGTTCTCAAAATGTATTTATGTAATACTGTCGATGTTAAATTTTATTCTTTATATTTGGTCAAACTTGGTAACTTTTGACTTCTTACTCAATTTTGTCTTGTTTTCACCTAATGTGTAAGCTTAATCACCTTTTTTATTAATGAATTCTATTTCACAGCTCAATAAACACTTATTAGCGCTTATGTGGATTCACTATTTTCGAAGGAACTTTACATTTGTAGGAACTTTTCTTTCATATATGGAAGTATTCTTGACATCCGGTGAAACTAAGGCTTATTAGGATTTAATTTGCCGTGATCATTAGGAGTAGGTTTGCTTTCATTTATTTAATAAATATATAAGATGTTTTCCTTGTTTTCTTTTGGAGCCATTTATAGTTGCGTTATGTTCAGCCTCCATATGTGATCTAGTCCGAACAGAAGAGGAAATATCCAAGAAGGTCAGAGGTACGCTCCTAACATCCCATTTTGGAAACTTATTACTACTGATTACCTATGTTAAGTAGTCATAGTAGCTCTGTGTGACTTGCTTAGTTGGTTTTAGATTTTTTGGGTAGTTTTAAGTTTTTATTAGCGTAATTAAGTTGGTATTTTAGTTCTTGTTTCAACTCGTTTATCTCACTTAGCTTGTAATGTTTTTAAAATACCAGAAATAAAATTACCGAAGAAGGATTACATGTCAAAACTAGAATTGAAAATGTTTTCCCCATGGTTTTGATATATAAACTACTCATTTACTTTTGAAAGTTGTTAGAGGATATAAAAAAATCCTCTAAGCTTTTTAGACCTTACCGTGCCGAAGTATCTTCCGATCATATAGATCGAATCAGTTTTTGAGAGTTGCACAAAAAGGGGCGGGAGATTACTCCAAAATCCATTGGGGATCTATCAGGGTTAAGTATCGTTCTTGGCTATGAGTGCAACAACAACTGTAGCTGAAATATTATGTTGTGTAAACCTTTAGGTACTCCCTAATGACTAAGATTTAATTTCCAAGTTTCTCTCATTGGCAATGATCCTTTTAACTTCTCTTAGATCTAACAAACTAGAGCTTAGTTTTTTTTATGGGAACAACTAGAGCTTAATACTTTGAAAAGTTTTGACTTTTTTTTAGGGGAAGAGTTTTTTTGACTAAGAGAGCTTGTGGATAGCATCAAGCCAAAGCAGAAAGGATTAAGTACATTTTCACCCTCAAATCCTACACATTGGACACAAATCCCCCTGAACAACAAAATTGTCTATTTGGAACCCAGGAGTGTCCTGGCGCTGATGGTAGGCGGGACGACGGGAGCGGTAGGCGGCTGTTGGCGGGAAGGGGAAAACGCTAAGGAGAAGCAGAGCACGCACCGCTGAAAGAACAAACGATGTCGCCTAAGGGGGGGTGAATAGGCGATTAAAACTTTTCCGGTTTAAGGCTTGACAATTGCGGAATAAAACTAGGTGTTTAAATTAACAAGCCAACAACCTAAATAAACTAGGCTCACCTATGTGCACCAACAACTTAAGCTAAGCAAGACAAACAACAAGGTGATAGCAAGATATAAAACTTCAAGCACGAAGGCTATCACAATGTAAATTGCATAAGTAAAGAGCTCGGGTATAGAAATAACCGAGGCACGCGGAGACGAGAATGTATTACCGAGTTCCTTCTTGTTAAGGGAGTACGTCTTGTTGGAGGGATGTGAGCTCGCCACAAAAGGCCTACTCAAGATGACACAAAAGGCCTCACCCTATTCTCCGATGAACCTCACCCCAAGGGTTAGGTTCACCTTCCACTAACGGAATCCTTCAAGGCGGAATCCGGAGCTTTTACAACGATCTTGGGGCACACACCCACAACTCAATCGGGGGCTCCCAAACCTTGTCCGAAGCTTCACAACTCGAAGTCTTCGCGACACCACCAACCGTCTAGGGTACGCAATGCACCCAAGAGGCACAAGCTCTTGGGAACACAATGCACCCAAGAGTAACAAGATTCTCGAACTTCAATCCCACGAATCTTCGTGGAGAGCACAACCCGATGCAACTAATGCAAAAGGCAAGACCACACAAGGTGGTCAAGTCCTTCACTCCCAAATCCAACCAAAGCAACTAATGCTAGAGAGGGATTTGAGAGGAAAACAAGGAGAAACACAAAACAACTCCCAAGATCTAGATCCAACGGGTTCCCCTCGCTTAGAGGAGATTTGGTTTGGTGGAATAGTGGATCTAGATCTCCTCTCTCTTTTCTCTAATTTGAGGCAAGAATCATGGAGGAAAGAGGAGGAATCAAGCTCCAAAAATGTCAACAATGGTGGAGAGAGAGAGCTCAAAAAGTTAGGGGAACAATGGGGAAGAAGACCCCTTTTATATGGGGCCACAAAATGTGGCCGTTGGGGCTAAAAAAGCTCCCAGCCCAACAGCCCAGCCTGGGGCCGGCCGGGAATCAAACCAACGAAAAGAGCATCGAACAGGGGCGCAGAACGCAGTAGGGGAGCCGGCCTGCCCCCGCCTAGGCCGGCCTGCGCGTAGGTGGGCCGGGCAGGCAACCAAAGCCGCCGGCCTGCCCCCGGCCTGGGCCGGTCTGCCAGCGTGAGGTTGAAAGAATAAGCTATGCCGGATGTCGCCTAGAGGGGGGGGGGGGTGAATAGGCGATTAAAACTTTTTCTATTTAGGGGCTTGATAATTGTGGAATAAAACTAGGTGTTTAAATTAACAAGCCAACAACCTAAAAATCTAGGTTTACCTAAAGTGCATCAACAACTTATGCTAAACAAGGCAAGCAACAAGGTGATAGCTAGATATAGACTTCAAGCACGATGGCTATCACAATGTAAATTTGCATAAGTAAAAGCTCGGGTATAGAGATAACCGAGGCATGCGGAGACGAGGATGTATTCCCGAGTTCCTCCTTGTTAAGGGAGTACGTCTCGTTGGAGGGGTGTGAACTCGCCACAAAAGGCCTACTCAAGATGCCACAAAGGCCTCACCCTATTCTCCGATGAACCGCACCCAAAGGTTTGGTTCACCTTCCACTATCGGAATCCTTCGGGGCGGATTCCGGAGCCCTTACAACTTTTGGGGCACACACCCACAACTCAATTGGGGGCTCCCAAAACTTGCCGAAGCTTCACAAGTCGAAGTCTTCACGGCACCACCGTCTAGGATCCAATGACCCAAGAGTAACAAGCTCCCAACCTTCAATCCCACGAATCACCGTGGGGAGCACAACCCGATGCAACAAATGCAAAAGGGGAAGATCACACCAAGTGGTCAAATCCTTCACCCCAAAATCCAACCAATGCAACTAATGCAATGGAGGGATTTAGGTGGAAGAACGGAGTAGAAACACCAAGAACTCCAAAATCTAGATCCAACGAGATTCCCTCACTTAGAGGAGATTTTGTTTGGTGGAGTAGTGGATCTAGATCTCCTCTCTTGTTTCCCTAAATTTGGGCAAGAATCATCGGAGGGAAGGGGAGGAATCGAGCTCTCAAAATGTTGCAACAATGGAGGGGAGAGAGAAAAAGAGCTCCTTAGAAAAAATGGGGAAGAACCCCTTTTTATAGTGGGCTCCAAAAAGAGCCGTTGGGGAGAAAAAGGCAGCAGCCCGTGACCCCGGCCTAGGGCCGGCCTGTGCCCCGGCCTGGCCGGGCGGGAATCTGCAGCAGTGCACCAGACAAGCGAACGAAGAAGGAAAAAAAATAAGGCAGAGAGCCCGGCCTGCCAACCCGGCCTTGGGCCGGTCGAGCACCCGGGTAGGCCAGGCAACAGCCCGAGGCCTCTGGCCTGCTCCCGGCCTGGGGCCGGCTAGTCGGTGCGAATGGGCCGGGGAGGTGCCTGAACAGGCCGGCCTGGGGCCGGCCTCGGTCCCGGCCAGGCCGGCAAGCCTGCGATTCCTTTTTCCTTTTCTTTTTCAAAATTCTGTTAAAAAACTTTCCGATACTAAAACCGTAATAACTTTCGCCCACGAACTCCGTTTTCGATAATCTTGGACTCGTTGGAATCGTCACAACGAGCACAACAAGAATATGCAGAGAAACATCATAGTCCAAGAATATATTATAAAACCAAATGGGGAAAGATGAAAACTCTTTTTCGCAAACCGGAAAAGCCGTATCTTTTGCAAATGAAGTAAAACCAATTTTGT
Source organism: Puccinellia tenuiflora (assembly GCA_012064385.1). Taxonomy (NCBI): domain Eukaryota; kingdom Viridiplantae; phylum Streptophyta; class Magnoliopsida; order Poales; family Poaceae; genus Puccinellia; species Puccinellia tenuiflora. Next base: position 881,171 of record QRDG01000446.1, on the reverse strand, counting down.
TGGAAAGAGGACGACAAATGCAACCTTTGCAAATGGCAAACAAGAAATGGAGATTTTGTAAAGAAATGGAAGAGAGAAATCTTCCATACGGATAAACCGGCAAAATCTCTAATACCGAAAACGCAATAGGAGACGCATATGAAAACCGTTTTCGGTGAACTTGGCTTTGTCATGACAAGCACCAAGACCACACCACGATAGGAGACAAATAAGAACCAATAAAGATGATTGCATGGATGCAAAGGTTTGTGCTCTCTACGACGATACGATCATGATATTCGGTCGAGAGCCCCTCTTGATAGTACGGTTATCTATCCTATAATCCGGTCTCTCACTAAACATCATGAGACCGGTAAAATAGAAACCCTATCAAGATCATACCTTTGCCTTGCGCATAAATCCACTTGAGGTCGATGAAGACGATCTTCATCTCCTCAAGACGCACCACCTTCCTCGATTGCGCTTCGGTGAAGATTCACATGATGCTCCCCCATACACCAAGATGGGAGACGCACTCTTCGGCATATCTTCACTTGGCCTTGAGTGATGATCAACCCGCACAAAGCCTTGATCAACACAAACTTCTTCCCTTAACCTTTATTCCAACAAATGGAGATCAAGCAACTCAAATGGACACACCTATAAATATAGCTCAATACAAATATTAGTCCATAGAGATTGTCATTAATTACCAAAACCATGCATGGGGGCAACCATGCACTTTCAATCTCCCCCATTTTGGTAATTGATGACAATCCCTTATTAAGAGGGTTTATATAATGAATAAAGCATCCTTGCAGGACAAACAAGCAAGGATGCAAAGCGCATTAAGGGCAAATGCAACAAAAGCATAAAACCCAAATTCCCTTAAACCCTCTAAACTTCTCCCCCATTGGCATCGATTGCCGAAATGGGAAGAAAAAATTAGAGAGCCAATATAATATGAGTTCCTCCATAAAGGAGATGACAATCCCTTTTAACGAAAAATTAGAGGAAATCAAACTATATTGAGGGTCAAAAGATTGCAAAAAAGATTAAATCATTTTAACCATCTCCACAAAGGAGAAAAGCAATCAAAAAGATCCAAAGCGAGAGTTCTAAATAAAAATGGAGAAGCTCCCCATTATTCATGCACTATTGAGGAGTGCACAAAAATGGCATCCTCGCTCCCCCAAAATCATCTAGAACACTCAACAAGTGCAAGAGTGCATAATGCAAAAGCAAATCATAGCACTTGCACCAACGATGTGGTTGAGCCATAAGGAGATACCAATTTTTAAAAATTCATCATAAGACAGGCCCAACCGAAATAAAAGGATCTTTTAAAGAAATATGTTCACACGCTTAGGGATACCAATTGGAAACTAAAACCAATTGAAAATGCCAAAAGCTAGTGAGAGCATTTAGCCAATAAAATTCAACATGCTCACCATGGTAAGCATGAAGTCAAAAGATCCAACAAATACATGAGTGTAAAGATACCAATAAAAAATAAGACAAGCACTCATGAGACACATTTGGAACCACCAAAGAATTATAGATGAAAAACAAGGTGGCTCGAGGAAAAAGGATACCAACTAAAAGATGACCTCTCTCATATGTATAGGTTTCTAATTAGACAAACCATTGAAGATATACATCCGCAAAGAAACATATACATACGAAATGGTTCGGGAAAAAGAGAACAAGGTATCCAAAAGGAAGTCATAAATATACAAACGAGATTGTTGCTTAAAGCATAGCACATAGCTCAAATTTATCTCATTGTATATAAATGAACTTCAAATATATCAAATGCATCACACATATCACTAAGGGAACAAGAGATAGTGGAGATGCTTTGAGTTAGGCAACAAGTATCACAAGGAAATAATATCAATTGAAGAAAAGGTTTTTGCAAATTCATCACACATATCACAAAGATATATTAAGTGAAGGAAAAGGCCAAAACCACAACAATTGCATATAAGAGCTTTCATGCCAAGAGATAACCTACATAAGGTTGGAACTAGAAAAGTATGCATGGGATAGATACTTGTTACCGGGATGCATTGATGATGAAGATGATGAGAGTTTGTTTGTCATCAAAGCTTACTCCGACAATCACACGGTGAGAACACCTTCCTTATGAATGAGGCAAGCATCCAATGCATCTCCATTGTACCTAAAACAAAATTAGAATACAAAATGGTTCCCAAACTCATTGGGTTCCATAGTAGTTAGATCAACTACAATATATAGGAAACACTCCACATAAATATGTGCATATAGATATGAAATTGAATTTCATGCACATCTTAGCCGATTTAGGATTCGGTGGAGTATCCCCTATATATTGGATCAAGAAAGATAAGCATGCTAAAATAATATAAACACTAGTAAATATGCATGCATAGACTTGCAAGAACCAAACAAGATACAATTTGGACGAGAACACAAAGTAAACCAAATAAATCAAGAAGAGAGCACACCAAGGTGTGACACAAAAAGATTGTCCAAATTATATCAAAATCCAAATCAACACATGATTGAGGAGAAATCAAATCAACATATGATTGATTCCAAAACACATCAACACATGAAGTGTGATATCAAAAGGAATCAAATCAACACAACAAATGATCGATAAGACACCAATTGAAGATAAGATACCAATTAAAACAAAAAATATCAACTAGGAGAAAAGATACCAAGAAGAGGGTGATACTTGACCGAAATCAAGTAAAGTAAAATAAGGCAAAAAGGTATCAAGACTCCCACAATAAATATCAATTGGAACAAATATCTATGGAGGAGATATTAAATTCCAATTAATACCAATTGAAGGTACCAAAACATAAGATAAAGAATCAAATGCCAATTGAAAGGATCAAATATTGATAGATAGAATAGTGTTCTAAATAAAAGGGAATGCTCCCCCAAGATTAATGCATTATCTTGGATATTTGCATTTGAATACAAAATGCACACACAAGGGATCATTACTCTCCAAATTTTATCTATAACACTAAACACTACCGATTAAAAAAATAGGATCCATTCAAAAGGCAAGGAAGGCAATAAATAAGTCAATTCAACGCAAGAGCCAAAGTGAAGATGGTTTATAAAATCCACCACAATTACTAGAATCACTTGTCATGGACAAGGAGTATATGGAAACATTTCTCGGTGGTATATAGGAATGATGTTCAAGACCAACTTCACAACAAATAAGCATATGGCAAAAGATAAGAATTAAAACACCATATTTCGAAAAAGGTTTGTTGGTAGTTTCTGTTATTCGAACCAACCGGCAACGCCATGGTTAAAATAAAATGAAACAAATGGTTTCTCACATAATATATGGAAATGGATATTAGAGAAAAACCACACCAAGCAAACTCACACAAACAAGAACCAAAGGGTAACCACAAAGGAAAATTGGAACTTGTTTGAGCACACATGCCACATAGGAAAGATAATTTATAATATCAAATCTAAGTGGCAAACCTCAAATGTTCACATTTTTATGGGATTGCAATATGCACATAGCTTATTACTCACCCATAATGTGATAATTCATTTATTTTTAAACAAGAGGCAAATAAAACCAACTAGAGAAATTAATGGACATTGTAGAATTTGAATTTCTCATGAATATGACATACCACGTAGTAGCTAGATAATATGAAATATCAATACTAGGTGGTGTGCCTCATGTACACACATTTTTAGGTTTATGAGGTGCACAAAGCACATCACTCCCCCAAAATGGGATAGTCCATACATAACTCAAAGAGCCAAATGAAATCCACACAAGATTCAATAAAGCTCAACACACAAATTACACATACATGATACACAACTAACATACACAACCTTGAATAACAAGATAAGTAAGAAAGGAGCATATCACATACAAACACATGCTAGGAACAACACTAACACATGCAAGGGAGCAAGCAACTTTCAATGTATATATGAATTAAATACAAGTTACCGCAAGGAGGAAGCATTGGATATGAGATAGATATGTGATAATCCAATTGACTTGGCTTGAGAAATAAAACCATGAAGATCCCTTAATTCTTCAAAAATAGCCAAGTCACCAATGTCCTCCAATAACACCTATTGATCAAGTTGAAGCTTGTTGGTCCCCAACCAGGTTGGGTCCTAAGAAGTTAGTCACAATAGGTTTGGGAACCCAAATGACGCTTTTCTTGACACCACTTTGAGCTCCCACATACTTGGCAAACACATTGCCACTTCTATCCTTCCCAAGAGAATAATCATCATCAATTATGATAGGAGAGGAAGAGGTACCGTTAGTGCATGAAGAAGCAAGATGACCTTTGCCACGACAAAGGTAGCAACACCGACTCTTCTTCTTCTTCTTAATAGGCCCCTCAACTTGAGGAGCAATGACTCGAGTCTTCTTAGGAGGTGGCCTTTGTTCAACACATGGTGCACCATGAGATTGAGCAAGGGGCCGCTTCCCTAGTTGCTTCTCACTAAGAGGCTTCTTCTTCATTGGGCAATCCCGAACGTGGTGCCCTTCAACCTTGCACTTGAAGCAAGTGATCTTGGCTGGATTCTTGACTTGAACTTGGCCCTTCTTCTTGTTGGACTTGGACTTGTTGTTGGAGTTGAATCCAAGTCCACTCTTGTCATTTGGGGATTGTTGCACACTCAACATGTTGTCAAGTGCACTCTTCCCCTCATGACACTTTTCCAAGCCTTTCTTCAAAGAAGTGGCTTGGGCCTTGAGCTCGCCTCTCTTCTCTACATGGTTAGTGACAACACAAGTACTAGAGGAGGTAGATGCATCATTGTTAGAGCAACAAGGCAAAGCAAGTAATTCATCACATGATGTACCAACATTCTTAGTGGATGAACTACTAGGACTAGCACATGGCAATATAGCATTATTAATTAAAGTTGTGCTAATATCCACATGAGGCTCACTTGATGTTACCTTTGTAGTGATGGCCTCATGAGCTAACTTAAGACAAGCATAGGATGCTAGAAGTTCATCATTAGAGCTAGATAGCTTTTCATGATTTTCTTCCTACTTCCCATAGGATGCTAGAAGATTATCATTAGAGCTAGATAGCTTTTCATGACTTGCTTCCAACTTCTCATACTTGCTAGTTAGCAACTCAAATTGAGCCCTTAGCTCAACATTCTCCTTCATAATAGATGCTTCACAAGAAGTGGAGTTAGTAGCACAAGCATCATTAACTTTAGGAGTAGAAGAAGATAACTTGTAAAGCTCATCATTTAATCTAGCATTTTCATTTTTCGTGACTTTATATTTAGCATGAGCATGGTCACGTTCTTTAATGATTTTAGCAATTATATCATTATGAGACTCCTCGATAGATTCTAGTTTCTCCTCTAGAGAAGCACGAGTCTCTTGCTCTTCCTCAAGAGCATCTTCTAATGATGCTTTCTCCATACCATCATCTCTTTCAATCTTACCCTTTTCTTCAAGGCTTGCTTCCAAAGACTCAATAGTTTCCCCGCACTCAATTAGCGTTTCCATAATTTCAAAGAGGATAGCTTGAGCATTTTTATTTTTAGGGAGGGCTTTAAGAATCATAAGACCTTTATTTTGAAGAAGGGCATTAACTTTTTCCATATCATCTTCTTCATCATTATTATCATTATCATTATCATTATTATTATTATCATCACTAGAAAAAGACTTAGCCATAAGGCAATGAGTGATGGATGAAGAAGAATAATTAATTTTTGAACTACTCAAGTTCAAATCTTGTTCCACAATTAATTGGGTTTCCTCTACATTAATATTCATGCAAGAGTTAGAGGGAACACAAGTATTTTTATTATTGGAACAAGATAAAGCAAGCATATCATGATTAGATTTATCTAAGCAATTTTTGGATGATATACAAGGACTATCAACACTAGCATGTATGACATTTGAAGTGTTGTGTGTGTTTTGGTCCAAAGATGAGGCGTTGCAACAAGATAGAGATAAAAGATCATCATAAAAGAGCTCACTATCAATAGTGCAAAGCCTATCACTACTCACCATCACATTGGATTGTGGCTTACCACATTTTGGTGAAGTAGACGAAGACGAGAGCTCGTCACGGCCGGAGGTGGAGGGAGAGCAATCATCCTCAATAGAGTTGGACACTCCATATTTTTCTTGAAGCTTCGTCCAAAGCTCATGAGCATCCCGGAGAGGCAAGATTGACTCAAACACTACAACACTCACAAGTTTGCAAGACTCATTAGAGGCTAGAGCATCTAGATATACATTTTTCTCATCCTCTAAAGTCGTACTTTCGTAATCCTTTGGAGGAGAAAAACCTATATCTAAGATACGCTCAATATTGGGGTCCAAGACCCATAAGTGACTAAGCATATGAGTTTTCCAAACATTAAAATTTGTGCCATTAAATCTAAACAAGGATCCCTAGACGACATCTTTACTCTCTAGGTGGTAAAGCCAAACAAGAGAGACGAGGCTCTGATACCAATTGAAAGAACAAGCTATGCCCGGATGTCGCCTAGAGGGGGGGGGGGGGGGTGAATAGGCGATTAAACCTTTTTCTATTTAGGGGCTTGATAATTGCGGAATAAAACTAGGTGTTTAAATTAACAAGCCAACAACCTAAAAATCTAGGTTTACCTAACGTGCACCAACAACTTATGCTAAACAAGGCAAGCAACAAGGTGATAGCTAGATATAGACTTCAACCACGATGGCTATCACAATGTAAATTTGCATAAGTAAAAGCTCGGGTATAGAGATAACCGAGGCACGCGGAGACGAGGATGTATTCCCGAGTTCCTCCTTGTTAAGGGAGTACGTCTCGTTGGAGGGGTGTGAGCTCGCCACAAAAGGCCTACTCAAGATGCCACAAAGGCCTCACCCTATTCTCCGATGAACCGCACCCAAAGGTTTGGTTCACCTTCCACTATCGGAATCCTTCGGGGTGGATTCCGGAGCCCTTACAACTTTTGGGGCACACACCCACAACTCAATTGGGGGCTCCCAAAACTTGCCGAAGCTTCACAAGTCGAAGTCTTCACGGCACCACCATCTAGGGTCCAATGACCCAAGAGTAACAAGCTCCCAACCTTCAATCCCACGAATCACCGTGGGGAGCACAACCCGATGCAACAAATGCAAAAGGGGAAGATCACACCAAGTGGTCAAATCCTTCACCCCAAAATCCAACCAAAGCAACTAATGCTATGGAGGGATTTAGGAGGAAGAACGGAGGAGAAACACCAAGAACTCCAAAATCTAGATCCAACGAGATTCCCTCACTTAGAGGAGATTTTGTTTGGTGGAGTAGTGGATCTAGATCTCCTCTCTTGTTTCCCTAAATTTGGGCAAGAATCATCGGAGGGAAGGGGAGGAATAGAGTTCTCAAAATGTTGCAACAATAGAGGGGAGAGAGAAAAAGAGCTCCTTAGAAAAATGGGGAAGAACCCCTTTTTATAGTGGGCTCCAAAAAGAGCCGTTGGGGAGAAAAAGGCAGCAGCCCGTGACCCCGGCCTGTGCCCCGGCCTGGCCGGGCGGGAATCTGCAGCAGTGCACCAGACAAGCGAACGAAGAAGGAAAAAAAATAAGGCAGAGAGCCCGGCCTGCCAACCCGGCCTTGGGCCGGTCGAGCACCCGGGTAGGCCAGGCAACAGCCCGAGGCCTCTGGCCTGCTCCCGGCCTGGGGCCGGCTAGCCGGTGCGAATGGGCCGGGGAGGTGCCCGAACGGGCCGGCCTGGGGCCGGCAAGCCTGCGATTCCTTTTTCTTTTTCTTTTTCAAAATTCTGTTAAAAAACTTTCCGATACTAAAACCGCAATAACTTTCGCCCACGAACTCTGTTTTCGATAATCTTGGACTCATTGGAATCGTCACAACGAGCACAACAAAAATATGCAGAGAAACATCATAGTCCAAGAATATATTATAAAACCAAATGGGGAAAGATGAAAACTCTTTTTCGCAAACCGGAAAAGCCGTATCTTTTGCAAATGAAGTCCAAATGAAGTAAAACCAATTTTGTTGGAAAGAGGACGACAAATGCAACCTTTTAAAATGGCAAACAATCAATGGAGATTTTGTAAAGAAATGGAAGAGAGAAATCTTCCGTACGGATAAACCGGCAAAATCTCCAATACCGAAAACGCAATAGGAGACGCATATGAAAACCGTTTTCGGTGAACTTGGCTTTGTCATGACAAGCACAATAAGTACCAAGACCACACCATGATAGGAGACAAATAAGAACCAATAAAGATGATTGCATGTATGCAAAGGGTTGTGCTCTCTACGATGATACGATCACGATATTCGGTCGAGAGCCCCTCTTGATAGTACGGTTATCTATCCTATAACCCGGTCTCTCACTAAACATCATGATACCGGTAAAATGGAAACCCTATCAAGATCATACCTTTGCCTTGCGCATAATCCACTTGAGGTCGATGAAGACGATCTTCATCTCCTCAAGACGCACCACCTTCCTCGATTGCGCTTCGGTGAAGATTCACATGATGCCCCCATACACCAAGATGGGAGACGCACTCTTCGGCATATCTTCACTTGGCCTTGAGTGAATATCAACCCGCACAAAGCCTTGATCAACACAAACTTCTTCCCTTAACCTTGATTCCAACAAATGGAGATCAAGCAACTCAAATGGACACACCTATAAATATAGCTCAATACAAATATTAGTCCATAGAGATTGTCATTAATTACCAAAACCATGCATGGGGGCAACCATGCACTTTCAGAGGTGGGCCGGGAGGCCGCCCGAGGGAGCCGGCCTCGTCCCGGCCTGGGCCCGGCCAGGCGGCCCCTTTTTTTTCTTTCCCTTTTAAATTTCTGTCTAAAAAATCTTCCGAGAGAGAAACACTATAACTTTCACCCACGAACTCCGTTTTCGACAAACTTGGACTCGTTGGAATCACCACAATGAGCACTACAAGATTATGTAGAGAAACATCATAGTACAACAAGATATTAGAATAATAAATGGCGAAATGTTAAACCTCTCTCTCGCAAACCGGAAACACCATATCTTTTGCAAATGAAGTCCGAATGAAGTGAAACCAATTTTGTTGGAAAGAGGACGACAAGAGATACCCTTGGAAATATTGAAAACAAGTAAAGGAGATTTTGAAAATAATTGGAAGAGTGAGACCTTCCACAAGGATGAACCGACAAAATTTCCAATACCGAAAACGCAATAGGAGACGCATATGAAAACCGTATTTGGTGAACTTGGCCTTGTCATGACAAGCACGACAAGCACCAAGACCACACCACGATAAGAGCCAAATAAGAACCAATGAAGATGATGCCAAGGATGCAAAGGTTTGAGCTTTCTATGACGACATGATCAAGATACTCGCTCGAGAGCCCCTTTTGATAGTACGGTTATCTATCATATAATCCGGTCTCTCAACTAACACCATGAGACCAGTAAAATAGAAAACCTATCAAGAACAAACTTTTGCCTTGCGCATAATCCACTTGAGATCGATGATGACGATCTTGACCTTCTCAAGATGGACCACCTTCTTGATTGCGCTCCGCTCGATGAAGACTCGCATATTGCTCCCCCATACACCAACATGGGAGAGGCACTCTTCGGCATATCTTCACATGGCCTTAAGTGTTGATCAACTAGCACTTAGCCTTGATCAACAAATAATCTTCTTCCCTTAGCCTTGACTCCAACAAATGGAGATCAAGCAACGCATATGGACACAACCTACAAGTAGCTCAATACAAACAGTAGTCATAGAGATTGTCATTAATTACCAAAACCACACATGGGGGCAACCATGCACTTTCAACCGCACAATCCAGACTAGATCAGCCGCTCACTCGCGATTACCAGAAGCACAAGAGTCGATTTGAGAGAGGATGAAGGGGAAAACACTGAGGAGAAGCAGAGCACGCACCTAGAAGCGGCACCGGGGATCGAGGGCGGCAGGGTCGTTTACCATCTGGAGGACGAGGGGGCACCGGGTGCGGGTGCATTTGATCACGTGCTTGCTGCATCAAACGGGAGCAACGAATGCGTTAATCGGAAGGAGCAGAAACACGACGACGAATCAGAACAAGCGCTATTCAAATCGAGGATGCAACAACTCAAAGAAGCAAACACAATCCCCAAAAAGGATAGATCCCGGACACATCAAATCAAAGAGACAACAAAGCCGGACGAACGCATGTAAGCAACAGCAACACGAATCAAGAAGCAGACCAAGCTAGAGAAGAGGGGAAAAGTAGGGGAGACCGACAAACAATCCTTTGAATACGGAGGTAAGATGGACAAAAAAAATCAGCTAACAAACTGAAAATCCGGGCAGCTGAAGAACCACGGCGGCAACAATCCAGAAGCCGAACGAATGCCGGCCGCTGAAATCTATAAATTAGTTCCCTTCTAACCCCGAAAAGCTGAACAAATCATCAGCCAGAAAAAAACCAGAGCACTCGATTTCGGGCTAGCTCGACCAGTAAGCAAATCCACCTTCAAGGGCTGGAGCTCCCGTGAACCAGAACTGAACCGACAGAAAGTAAGGATCCATGCTCGTACCATTTATTGTAGAACTTGGAGTTGAGCAGGCTATCAAACATCTTTCTCCCCGAAGGCCACTGCCGTCGCCTGCACCCGGTTGTACACCTCAAACGGCGCCTTGGTGTCCGACGCCGCGGTGGCAGCAGCAACCGTGGCCGCGACCCCAACGGGTCGGCGGGTGGAAGGGGACGGCGACACCCTAGGGTTCGGCGTCCTGCCCGCTGCCTCCTGGACATGGCGGCAAGGATAAGTGGCTCCAAGGTGGTGAATCGGAGGAGAGGAGCCAGGGCCATCTCCTGGACATGGCGGCAAGGATTTCGGGTGTCCATGGCGACGGCTCGGAGAAGCTTCACGCTCTGGCCATGACGGTCTCTCGGGAGGTGGAAGGAAGACTTCTCTCGCCGGCCATGTACGAGGAGTTGGGAAAAAGAACAGGGAAGAACATCTCCGCCCGACATGCAGCGGGACAACTGCCAATGCTATGATAGGTGGGGCCCACATGACGGCGCCGTTATCTCCTTAACTGATGACCGACGCCACGTCATCGCACAAAACCGTCCAAATTGTCCAAAACCAGCCTAGGGGGTGATTTAGACGGTATTATGGATTTAAGGGTCCAAAACATATCAATTTATTGTTCAGGGGATTTGTGTCCAATTTGTAGAATTTGAGGGTGAAATATATACTTAAATCCAAGCAGAAAATAACTGGGCCTACCTCTTTCCTGGCCAGAACTTGAAAATGGCCCGGCCCAAAGATACGAGCACTTTGGAGGGACAAAACGGTCAATTCGAAGAAGCATCACCACTCCAGGCCCAGTCCGGCAGTCTCTCCTCCCGATCCCCTCAGCTCAGCTTCCCTTTCTCCTCGAGATCTCCCAAGGCCAGGAGCCAACAAACGCAAGGCTACCGCCGCCTCAGCAGCCGCCGTTCTGCGATATTGTCCGCCGCCCCGCCGCCGCCCCGCCGCCGCCCTGAGAGATGGCGAAGGCGTTTTACGCGGTGGGGTTCTGGATCCGGGAGACCGGCCAGGCCCTCGACCGCCTCGGCAGCCGCCTCCAGGGCAACTACTTCTTCCACGAGCAGAGTAAGAACCAACACCTTCCTTCGCCCGGAATAACCCTCCATTTCTCGCCGTACTCGTGGAGTACTGCAGATATCCCGAGCATCGGGTGGATTTGGTCTTCTCGAGCTGTCCCAAAAGTAGTGAGGAAATTATTGGGATTGCCGCCTAGGGTTAAGGACGGTTTAGGAAATGTTAAGGTTATGCGCCCCACTATTTAGGTTAGTATAAAATTTATGTGACATAAAATTGATGCCATTAGTTTGTATTCAAAAGTACTTATGATTGTGATTTTGCATCGCCTAAACCACATATTAACGGAGTAATCGTTGGTCAAGCAACCCTACGTAGTTGGGATTGGTTGATGCTACTGCAGCTTGCTTGTTTCAGTTATTTTATGTCCGAGACCTGTTTCAGTTCAAGTAGAAAATGATACTGGTAGTTTGCTTTCGTAAGATGTTCATCTCATAACTCTATAAATATAATACTCTACTGTGAAGGCATTCTTACTTCAAAATTATTAGCTTTTTGAGTAAATTGCACAAAACACAACCTATATTATCCTCATTTAGCAAACACAAATTCTTCAGCTGTCTTCAGCATAACACAAATCTTTGGCAGTCTAGTTTTTGATCTGTCTTGCTTACAGCCCCCACTCGCAGCTAATGTGTTAAAAAGCTGACTAGCCGTTGTGGCTTCTGATGTGGCTCGCGGAAGTAATCTATATGTTGCACGAAAGCTCCCTGGATACACTGCTCATCTGTGCCAATCTCTTAACCTTATCCCTGAGCCACGTGCCCACGTAAACACTGTTGCCACCATATCAAGCCAGGACCGTACATGTAGCTAGTCCTGTTCCGTCAGTAAGCCGGTCTATGTAGATGGTTTGCTTAGCCGATACCAACTGAATCCGGATTGCAGAAGATATGGTGTTTGTTTATGTATTTCTTAAGGGTGGTGTTTTATGCAAATGAGGCGTTCGGTTAAACCGAACCGATCGGGTCGGTTCTTCGGGTTTTGAAGAAATCCGGTTATGAAAATATGGAGACCGATCGGTCATTTGGAAAACTAAAAACCGACGAGTTCGGTCTACCCAGATTTCGGTTCGGTCTTCGGTTTAGACCGAATTGACCTGCAATCAAAACGGAAGACGGAATCGACGGACAAAGCTATGTGCTGGCTGCAGTGTCACCGCCAGAGCCGCTCGTAGGGGTAGAGGGAAGGAGAGTCGGGTCCAGGCTACCGCCATCGTTGCTGGCTGGGATGGAGAGAAGGAGAGTCTCCTGCAGGCCATCGCCACCATTCCCCGGCTGTGTGAAGAGGAGCCTCGGCCACGGTCGTCCGTTGGGATGAGGAGAAGGATCTTCGGCTTCAGGCGCTGCCGCACGACAGGGGAGAAGGAGAGGCGGCGCGCTGGCGGCTAGGTTAGACCATGGGTGGGGAATCGGGAGGCAAAAACGTGGAGGCGTTGGACTGATGGGGGCTACTCATGTCGTGCGTGAGAATCTGTACTAGTACAAAGGATGAAAGGAGATAGAAGTCCTTGGGCTATGGGCTTATGGCCTTGTGGGCTGGATTAAGTATTATTTTCGTCCATGTACACATTTAATCGGTTCTTGTGTCTATTCGGGTAACCAAGACACGAGACCGAACTTACCGAATTAATTTCGGTTATTAACAAATGATGACCGATCTAATGACCAATATTTTCGGTTTCGGTCTATTCGGATTCGGTCCCGGGTATTTCGGTTCGGCTATTCGGTTCTCGGTTAATATGCCCACCCCTACAAATGACTAATGAGTTCACTGTACATGGTCGAATGCACATTTTGCTGCAATACTTTAGCCTGCCCATTGAACTACTGCTCCTGAGAATGATTCAAAATTTAGTTTAGCACTTGTGGGTTCGGCACATTTCTTCTTAATCTGATTTCATCATACTTGGATGTGTATCAGATGCATTCACCCTTATTTGCATTGCATATCTGATGATATCGTGTTGTTGTTTTCTAATGGATTTTTTTTAATATTTGTAAGCTCAATAATGTTGTGTTAGCATTTTGGCCAATGTCTCCTGGCTGGTATCTAAGCATGTCACATTTCAGTACAAAGACCCAGTTTTTTCGTCATGGGAAAAAAAATTAGTAGTATGAGATTTGGCCACCATCCAAACATGCCTGTATATTGACTATCTTATTTGGGCACTTAATCCCTGATCGAGTTCACAATTTATGTTTCTTCCTTATGTTACACTCTGTAGTTTAATAAAATATGTTGTATCTTGCTTATTGTGTATAAGGAATCCTCCGTAAGTTTTAGTTCTGCATGTTAGCTTTCTGGGGCTAGGAAGTGTTTTTTAACTTAGAGACTTTTTGATCACCTGATCTTCTGCATCCATATCTGCTAGATTCTGCTTATGTTACACACCGCATCTAATTATTGTTGACTCATTCTATATTGTCAAAGTTATAATAATTGTTTGTGCTGTTGTGAAAACTAATCATATCAAAATGCTAACTTGATTATTTTGGTCTTTTCCAGTTTCAAGGCATCGCACACTTATGAACATCTTTGATAAAGCCCCTCATGTTCACACAGAGGCATTTGTTGCTCCAAGTGCATCCCTTATCGGTGATGTTCAAGTTGGGCGAGGTTCTTCAATTTGGTATGGCTGCGTCTTGAGAGGTTTGTGATCTTCATCCCGGTGAACATCATTTTGATCTTTGCTAAATCAATGGGTGCTTCAAAATTGCGCATATCTTCAGATTCGACTATACTAAAATGTATGAACTTAAAAGTAATCCGGCAATATTGTGTTTCTTCTCCCAGCAGTCTCAGGCTCTCACCCTGTGTGATCTACTTTCTCAAGTTGTAGTTCTAGATTAATCTTATTAATCATACCTTTTGTTATTTCTACAATAAATACATCATCCAAAACTAATAAGCAACAGTTATGTGGAATATAAGTTGTCATTGCATTGTTTTTTGCTTCTAAAGTAGTAGTTTTAGCTAAATTTACCATGCATATTCATGTGCGTTGTCTTGCACATAATCTTGTGAAGGTTTCTTCAATGGTGGACATACATCAGTTGTAGCTTGTAGGCGTGGGGGTATAAAAACTCCACAGTTTATTTGTGATAAATCCCACTGATATTTGTAACTAGATATTGAAAGATCGAGTCCTAGCTCCAACAGTAGTAGCCTGTAGGTGTGGGGGGTATACAAACTCTACAGTTTGTTCGCGACCATATATGCAGTCAGATTCACCAAAATAGTTACCAGTATGAAAATCTGAAGAGATAGATCCCACAGATAATTGTAACTAGATATTAGAGGATTGAGTCCTAGCTCCAGCAGTGGGTGGGTTGATGAGGCTGTCTATCCGCCTCATGGCTTGGTGTCCTTGCCACCGTTTGCAACATTGTTGTCTGAGTGCAGCTAGTTGGTTCTTTCACCGGGGTCCTGATCTAACTGATCGATGTTGAAATTTTTGGTAGATTCTCTTTTAATCCCAAACTTTGACTTTTTCTATTTACTGCAAACTGGGAAACGGAAAACCACAAGGAGGATGGCATTTCTGAAAGGGAAGACAGATCTGTGTGGTATTGAAGACGGATATCGTAATATCGTCTGAAGAAAGAATAAAGAGGGAGGTGGTCTGCTTACATTCAACAGCAAGAACAAAAGGGGATCACATTGCACAAGCCATGGTGTAGATTCAGTTTCAGGGACTCGTTTGTCGAGATCAATGGTAGCTGCATTTTTCTTTGTGAGGAGGATAAATAGTGATGCTTGCTCTTCCTCGTCCTCACCAATTCCATCATAATCCACTACCTCCTCCTCTCCCATCAGTCCATCAATTCCAGCTGTGAGTGCAGTTCTGATGTGTTCTCTCTGGCGCTTCAACACAGCGATGGTGCATTAGCAGCGTGTTTAGGAACTACGCCTAGCATTATGTCCAGGTATGGTAAGTCGAGCGATGGACTTGGGACTCTGGTTTAAGCAACACAAGAACACAACTACGTGAGTATCACATAGAAAAAGAAACGAGAACACTGACATTCATGCTGTTGGAGGCTGTGCAAACTGTTGAACACCACATGGTGGAGCAGCACTGCCAGAGGTATGTATCACCATACACGAGGATGCAGAGATCAGCCTGAGCACTGCGGTTCGATCCAGAGGTGATAGAAGTCAGTCGATTCGAGTGTGATTTGTGAGGGAGAATAGTGCTACCATTTGTCCTCAAGGAGCTGCCACAACCGAAAACAGATCAGTGCCATGACTCCTATACATGTTTAAGGAATAACAGTTACCTTTTGTTCTTACTCGTCATTACAGGCAGTGCACCTCTCTCTTTCCTCTTCTTCCATTGACAGCTGGGCCTCCCGAAGAAGAAAGAAACATCGAGTGGCTGATGGGCAAGCATTGCAAGCCACACCAATAAAGACGATTTTGACCATGAAGCAAATATTTCATTGAATTTCGTTTTTTCTAAGAAAATGTTTTCATGGAAATTTACAGACGAATACATTTTTCCTATTTTGAGTATTCAGTGTTCAGTAGTAATTTCCAAGTTTGTTCATATCCTTTTGCGTCGTACTCCCTCCCCAAAATATAAGTCAAATTAGCAGCCTTTTGAAGCTTGACCAAAGTTACAGAAAAAATGTCAACATTTAGAATACCAGTAGATACATCATGTGTTGTGGCGTTAGTAGTATAGATGAGCTTCCATAACTAGAGTCCAGGTCAATTACGTGTCAAGAGTCAAAGAAGGGTCCTAGTTGAATACTACTACTAGTCCTAGTAGGTTTGTATCAGGCCTCCTGGCGTTGGTCCTCCTATAAGAGGATGCGTATCCCGTGTCTTTTGGGTCAAGCAGAAGTACACTCCCAATCTTCCAATTGCTAATCCCTACCTCTCTAGTTTCTCTGACCTACCCCTGTTACCTTCTCAATTCGCCAGTCACGGCACCTACCCGCAGGTGACGCTCTCGCCCGCCGGTGAACCATCCCTATAATCTACGCAGCAGACGTGCTCACAACATCTTGAAATATATTTTTATAGTGAACTTATTTGATGATATAGTGATTTTTTTTTATAAACTTGGTCAAACTTCAAACGGGTTTGACTTGGGAGAAATCTAATGCACCATAAATTTGGGGAAAGAGGCAGTACTGTACTGTGAGTTAGTGAACTTTCAGTTGTTAGTTATGTTGCCTACAAGTTCCTTAACGTACTTAATTTCAGGTGATGCAAATAATGTTCAAATTGGATCTGGGACCAATATACAGGACAATTCTGTTGTGCATGTGGCAAAATCTAATTTAAGTGGGAAAGTCTTTCCAACCATCATCGGGGACAATGTCACAGTAGGTAAATATGAATATACCTTCTATTCTTGTTTTAATCCATTCTTTTATTCACCATCATCGTAATTTTTTAATTGCTCATTGTCTGCTTACATCTATGTCCAGTGTTGAAAATTGTCATGACAATAATTGGTATCCTTTGGTTTTTATCGGGTCATTAAATTTCATTGGTATCCTCAAATATTTGGGTATTACCGTGCTACTGCAATGTTTAAAATTATCCTTTTGGCCTGGAAACAAACATACCCAACAGATATCACTGTACCATGTTTTGTTCCAACACAACCCATAATGTCAAAAACCAGTTCGGGCAATTGGACTTTTGTGTTACACCCTCGTAGAGTTGGTATGGTAGATATATTTATCCAAGGGTATGCACTATAAGTAAAACATTCTTGTTCAAATTTTAGACTCTGATATTGGCAATTTGGCTCATATTGCTGAAACCAATCCGTCCCCAATCCATTGTCTGCTATGTAGAACTTTCATTTGTGTCATTGTATGGCTCAGTACTATGAATGCGTGAAGCTCATTCTCGTGTATCAGTTTCAGTGATGTTCAGGTAACATATGTGTCATTTGTGTCATTGTATGGCTCAGTACTATGAATGCGTGAAGCTCATTCTCGTGTATCAGTTTCAGTGACGTTCTGGTAACATATGTATTCCAACCTATGTTTTGCAGGACATAGTGCTGTATTACAAGGATGCACTGTTGAGGATGAAGCTTTTGTTGGTATGGGGGCTACCCTGTTAGATGGCGTTGTTGTGGAAAAGCATGGGATGGTTGCTGCCGGAGCCCTTGTAAGACAGAACACAAGGATCCCTTGCGGAGAGGTACATAACTTTTGTTTGGCTTCTTATTTAGGCCATCTGAGACACGTTTTCTTATCTTAATTAAATGACAGTTCTTTATTATAATAAGGTATGTCTGAATCTGGACTAGCATGTGCTGAGAGAAGAACCTAATTTTCTTGAGACAACAACCCTTTTAACTCTTTTAAATGATGCAAAGTGCTTCATGATACTTTTATTTTGGCAATTGCATAGATGCAATGCATTTATGCATGGGTGAAAGAGAAATATGCTGCACGAGCACAACTCTTGTTTCATGATCTTATGCTGCACGAGCAGAAATATGCTGCACGAGCACAACTCTTGTTTCATGATCTTATCTCACCAAGTGCTGTGTTGAATTTAGGTATGGGGTGGAAACCCTGCCAAATTTCTGAGGAAGCTCACAGACGAGGAGATCGCTTTTATTGCGGAATCGGCTGCCAACTATTCCAAATTAGCCAAGGCACACAGTGTTGAGAATGCCAAGCCTTTGGAAAAGATTGATTTTGAGAAGGTACTACGCAAGAAGTTTGCTCACCAGGATGATGAGCACGATTCCATGCTTGGTGTCACTCGAGAGGTTCCTCCGGAGCTGGCGGCGCCGTCCAGCGCTACTCCTGCCCAATAAGCTTTTCTTACCTATTCCTGTTTTCCTTTGATGCCTTCACCATCTCCCATTAAGATCGTCGAAATGGACAATGTTGAATGTGTTTGGCAGTTTATGTTTACTTCCCCAATAATTTTGGGTCGAGCAATGTTCCAAAGCTGGCCATGACTTCTTCAGTTTCTGTATTCCATATGTTTAAGATGCGCTCTATGGAACAAACAGAACCATTGCACACAAATTTACCAGTAGCATGCGTGTTGCAGAGCATGTGGTTTACTCAGGTTGAAATGACGAGGTGCACTGGAGGAGGCACATGTGAACTGTCGGCCTGTAGTTCACCGCTTACCTGATTCATATTTTGATAACAAAAGACCGAAGTATAAATGTTAGTGACTCCATGGCTCTACACATCATTTCTCTAAATTTTACTGATGACTTGATTGGTGTTGGATGTGTATTGGTCTTTGCTAAGTTTTGTCTGAAGTTGGTGTTCACTGCGTGTGTGTTAATTCGGTAAGGAAAAAGTCCAAAACAAACCTTGAACTAATAGGGTTTAGCTAAATCAAACCATGAACTTTGAATCCTGGAAATTAACACACCGAACTTTTGAATCCTGGTCTAATTTGACACAGGACGATCTCTTGACACAGGCATGTGGGTGGAGCCGAATTGCTGCCAAGGACGATATCCTCGCCGGTCCTAGGAGCTGGGCGTGTTGAGGGAAGGGGATCAAGTGGACGACGGGGCAGCCCATCGTGTGCCGGCATGGGAGGTTGTTAGAGGCGGTGATGGTGCGCAACCACCTCCGACGCGAACGCGGGTTTCTAGCTTGGTTCAGCAGCCAGGCTCTGACCGCGGTGAGAAAAAGGGAGAGGAGGCTCCGATGGTGGTGGTACCCCGTGTGGAGGCGCCCGGCTCGGGGGAAGATAGTGGCGGCTATGTGGAGGCAAAGACAGGGCATCGAAGGTGGGTACGAGGCACGCCAGCCTGGCCGAGCCGAAGGGCAACTTCGTCGGTGGCTGCGGAATGGGGGCCTCGAGGAAGAAAGCTACGTGATTTAGGGAAAAGGGAAAAAATATGTAGAAAATATGATTATGACACGCAGGTCCCACAGTCAGTGAGAGTAGCCCATAATCCTGTTCTTGATTGTTGATTTCCGGGTGTGCCATTCCACGTTGATTTAGCTAAGCCCTACGAGGTTAAGATTTGATTTGGACATTAGTATAGTAGGCGAACTCCGAAAAATAGGTATCTTTTTTTTTTTGAACAGGGGATGGTCCCAGAGGGACCTAGAAGCTTATATTCATAGCAGTGGCAAAATACATGAAGGACCAAAGTAAATTGGAAATTACAAACAAGTCCTTACAATTTGCACCAAGGGCCCTAAAACTACGTTTGGGAACGCAATCGGGTCCGGCTCCAACACCACTGCCACGATCGAGGATGGCGCAGCCAAGCGCATCACCGCCGGGGACGAACCACTTGGGGTGAGGCACCGGGAGCCAGCTGCACCAGAGCCAAAGGGCCTCCGCAATGGCACCACGGCCTGGAGGTTGTTTGACGCCGTCCATCGTCGGCCGGAAAAAGCCGTAGCCGACAAAGAATGGTTGGAGGGGTCGCCCTTCGACCATCTGAGATGGCAACCGACGAAGTGCTTGAAAGAACAAGCTATGCCCGGATGTCGCCTGGGGGGGGGGGGGTGAATAGGCGATTAACACTTTTTCTATTTAGGGGCTTGATAATTGCGGAATAAAACTAGGTGTTTAAATTAACAAGCCAACAACCTAAAATTCTAGGTTTACCTAAAGTGCACCAACAACTTATGCTAAACAAGGCAAGCAACAAGGTGATAGCTAGATAAAAACTTCAAGCACGAAGGCTATCACAATGTAAAGTGCATAAGTAAAAGCTCGGGTATAGAAATAACCGAGGCACGCGGAGACGAGAATTTATTCCCGAGTTCCTCCTTGTTAAGGGAGTACGTCTCGTTGGAGGGGTGTGAGCTCGCCACAAGAGGCCTACTCAAGATGCCACAAAGTCCTCACCCTATTCTCCGATGAACCGCACCAAAAAGTTTGGTTCACCTTCCACTATCGGAATCCTTCGGGGCGGATTCCGGAGCCCGTACAACTTTTGGGGCACACACCCACAACTCAATTGGGGGCTCCCAAAGTCGAAGTCTTCACGGCACCACCACCGTCTAAGGTCCAATGACCCAAGAGTAACAAGCTCCCAACCGTCAATCCCACGAATCACCTTGGGGAGCACAACCCGATGCAACAAATGCAAAAGGGGAAGATCACACCAAGTGATCAAATCCTTCACCCCAAAATCCAACCAAAGCAACTAATGCTATGGAGGGATTTAGGAGGAAGAACGGAGGAGAAACACCAAGAACTCCAAAATCAAGATCCAACGAATTCCCCTCACTTAGAGGAGATTTTGTTTGGTGGAGTAGTGGATCTAGATCTCCTCTCTTGTTTCACTAAATTTTGGCAAGAATCATTGGAGGGAAATGGAGGAATCAAGCTCTCAAGATTTGCAACAATGGAGGAGAGAGAGCAAGAAAAACTTGTTGAAACAATGGGGAAGAAGTCCCTTTTATATGGGGCTTCAAAATGTGGCCGTTGGGGGCAGAAAAGCTCCTAGCCCCGACAGCCCGGCCTGGGGCCGGCCTGGCTGGGCAGGAACCCGAAGCGGCCGACCTTGGCCCGGCCTAAGCCCGGCCTGGGCTGGCCAAACTACAGAAAAACATCCAACACAAAAACAAATATATTTTGATCATCCGAACTCCGTTTTCGATGTTCTTGGGCTCGTTGGAATCGCAACGAAAAGCTCTACAAGAATATACAGAGAAACATCATAGTCCAACAAGGGAGAATAAAACCAAATGTGTAAAGGTAAAACCTTCTCTCGCAAACCGGAAATGCTATATCTTTTGCAAATGAAGTCTGAATGAAGTGAAACCAATTTTGTTGGAAAGAGGACGACAAATGCTACCCTTGGAAATAGCAAACAAGCAATGGAGATTTTGCAAATAATTGGAAGAGTGAGACCTCCCATAAGGATGAACCGACAAAATCCCCAATACCGAAAACGCAATAGGGGACGCATATGAAAACCGTTTTCGGTGAACTTAGCCTTGTCATGAAAAGAACGACAAGCACCAAGACCACACCACGATAAGAGCCAAATAAGAACCAATAAATATGATTGCAAGGATGCAAAGTTTTGAGCCCCTCTTGATAGTACGACTATCTATCCTATAACCCGGTCTCTCAACTAACATCATGAGACCGGTAAAATAGAAACCCTATCAAGATCATACCTTTGCCTTGCGCTTAAACCACTTGAGGTCGATGAAGACGATCTTCAACTCCTCAAGACGCACCAACTTTCTTCATTGCGTTTCGCTTGGTGAAGATTCACTTGTTGCTCCCCCATACACCAAGATGGGAGAAGCACCTCTTCGGCATATCTTCACTTGGCCTTGAGTGATGATCAACCCGCACAAAGCCTTGATCAACACAAACTTTTCTTCTTCCCTTAACCTTGACTCCAACAAATGGAGAACAAGCAAGCTAATGGACAACCTACAAATATAGCTCAACACAAATATTAGTCCATAGAGATTGTCAGTAATTACCAAAACCATGCATGGGGGCAACCATGCACTTTCAATCTCCCCTATTTTGGTAATTGATGACAATCCATTATAAGAGGGTTTATATAATGAATAAAGCATCCTTGCAAGACGCAACAAGTGCAATAGTGCATAATGCAAGAGCAAATCATATCACTTCCACCAAAGATGTGGTTGATCCAAAAGGAGATACCATTAAAAAAAAACAACGTAAGATAGGCCCAACCGAGATAAAACGAAAATCTATTAAAAAATATGTCCACAAGCTTAGGGATACCAATTGGAAACTAAAACCAATTGAAAATGCCAAAAGCTAGTGAGAGCATTTAGTCAATAAAATTCAACATGCTCACCATGGTAGGCATGAAGCCAAAGATCTTCAGGAAATACATGTGTGTGTAAAGATACCAATAAACAATAAGACAAGCACTCATGAGACAAATTTGGAGCCACCAAAGAATTATAGATGAAACACAAGGTGGCTCAAAAAGAAATAGGATACCAACTAAAAGGGGACCTCTCTCATATGTATAGGTTTCTAATTAGACAAACCATGAAGATATACATCCGCAAAGAAACATATACATACGAAATGGTTCGAGAAGAAGAGAACAAGGTATCCAAGGAGAAGTCATAAATATACAAACGAGATTGTTGCTAAAAAGCATAGCACATAGCTCAAATTTATCTCATTGTATATAAATGAACTTCAAATATATCAATGCATCACACATATCACTAAGGGAACAAGAGATAGTGGAGATGCTTTGAAATAGGCAACAAGTATCACAAAGAGATAATATCAATTGAAGAAAAGCCTTTTGCAAACTCATCACACATATCACAAAGATATATTTGAAGTGAAGAAAATAAGCCAAAACAACAACAATTACACATAAAGGCTTTCATGCCAAGAGGCAACCTACACAAGGTTGAATACTAGAAAAGTATGCATGGGATGGATACTTGTTACCGAGATGACATTGGTGATGAAGATGATAAGAGTTGGTTTGACATCAAAGCTTGACTCCGACAATCACACGGTGAGAACACCTTCCTTATGAATGAGGCAAGCATCCAATGCGTCTCCATTGTACCTAACACAAAATTAGAATACAAAATGGTTCCCAAACTCATTGGGTTCCATACTTCCATAGTAGTTAGAAGAACTACAATATATAGGAATCACTCCACATAAATATGTGCATATAGATATGAAATTGAATTTCATGCACATCTTAGCCGATTTAGGATTCGGTGGAGTATCCCCTATATATTGGAACTAGAAAGACTAGCATGCTATAAAATATATATAGTACTCCCTCCGTCCCAAAAAGGATGTCATTTCTTTGTCTAAAGTTGAATGTATCTAGACACTATTTAGTGGTTAGATACATTCAAATTTGGACAAAGAAATGACATCCTTTTTGGGACGGAGGTAGTAGTAGATATGCATGCATTGACTTACAAGAACCAAAAAGAGATACAATTTGGACAAAACACCAAATAAACCAAGAAGAGAGCACACAAGAGTGTGACACTAAAGGTTGTCCAAATTATATCAAAATCCAAATCAACACATGATTGGGGAAAAAATCAAATCAACAAATGATTGATTCCAAAACACATCAACACATGAAGTGTGATATCAATAGGAACCGAATCAAAACAACACATGATTGATAAGACACCAATTGAAAATAAGATACCAATTAAAACAAAAAATATCAACTAGGAGAAAAGATACCAAGAAGAGGGTGATACTTGACCGAAATCAAGTAAAGTAAAATAAGGCAAAAAGGTATCAAGACTCCCACAATAAATATCAATTGGAACAAATATCTATGTAGGAGATATTAAATTCCAATTAATACCAATTGAAGGTACCAACACAAGATAAAGAATCAAATGCCAATTGAAAGGATCAAAAATTGATAGATAGGTTAGTGTTCTAAATAAAAAGGAATGCTCCCCCAATATTCATGCATTATCTTTGATATTTGCATTTGAATACAAAATGCATGCACACGGGATCATTACTCGCCATATTTTATTTACAACACTAAACACTACCAATTGAAAAATAGGATCCATTCAAAAGGCAAGGAAGGCAATAGATAAAGCAAATCAACGCAAGAGCCAATGTGAAGATGGTCTACAAAATCCACCAAAATTACTAGTATCACTTGTCATGGACAAGGAGTATATAGAGATATTTCTCGGTGGTATAAAGGAATGATGTTCAAGACCAACTTCACAACAAATAAGCATATGGCAAGAGATAAGAAATAAAACGTAAGAAATGAGAAATATGGCGTTTAATTTTGAAAAAGGTTTGTTGGTAGTTTCAACTATTCGAACCAACCGGCCAAGCCATGGTTAAAATAAGATGAAACAAATGGTTTCTCACGTAATATATGGAAATGCATATTAGAGAAAAACCACACCAAGCAAACTCACACAAATAAGAACCAAATGGTAACCACAAAGGAAAATTGGAACTTGTTTGAGCAAACATGCCACATAGGGAATAGATAACGTACAATATCAAATCTAAGTGGCAAACCTCAAATGTTCACATTTTTATGGGATTGTAATATGCACATAGCTTATTACTCCCCCATAATGTGACAATTCATTTTATTTTTAAACAAGAGGCAAATAAAACCAACTAGAGAAATTAATGGACATTGTAGAATTTGAGTTTCTCATGAATATGACATACCACATAGTAAATAGATAATATTGAAATATCAACACTAGGTGGTGTACCTCATGTACACACATTTTTAGGTTTGTGAGGTGCACTAAGCACATCATTCCCCCAAAATGGGGTCGTCCATTAATATCTCAAAAGAGCCAATTGAAATCAACACACGATCCAATAAAGCTCAACACAAAGTTACACATACATGATACACAACTATCATACACAACCTTGAATAACAAGACAAGTAGGAAAGAAGCATATCACATACAAGCACATGCTAGGAACAAAACAAACACATGCAAGGGAGCAAGCAACTTTCAATGCATATATGAATTAAATACAAGTTACCGCAAGGAGGAAGTATTGGATATGAGATAGGTAAGTGATAATCCAATTGAATCGGCTTGATGAGATAAAACCATGAAGATCCCTTAATTCTTCAAAAATAGCCAAGTCACCAATGTCCTCCACAATCACCTATTGATCAATGTGAAGCTTGTTGGTCCCCAACCAAGTTGGGTCCTAAGAGGTTAGTCACAATAGGCTTGGGAACCAAAATGGTGTTTTTCTTGACACCACTTTGAGCTCCCACATACTTGGCAAACACATTGCCAACTGTATCCTTCCCAAGAGAATAAATGTCATCAATTATGATAGGGTTGGATGAGGTATCGTTAGTGCATGAAGAAGCAAAATGACCTTTGCCACGGCAAAGGTAGCAACTCCGACTCTTCTTCTTCTTAATAGGCTCCTCAACTTGAGGAGCAATAACTTGAGTCTTCTTAGGAGGCGGCCTTTGTTCAACTCGTGGTTGAGCACGAGATTGAACAAGAGGCCGCTTCCCTAATTGCTTCTCACTAAGAGGCATCTTCTTCTTCATTGGGCAATCATGAACATGGTGCCCTTCTAGCTTGTACTTGAAGCAAGTCATGTTGGCCGGATTCTTGATTTAAACTTGGCCCTTCTTCTTCTCAACTTTGGACTTGTTCTTGTTGTTGGAGTTGAATCCAGGTCCACTCTTGTCATTGGGGGATTGTTGCACACTCAACATGTTGTCAAGTAAACGCTTCCCTTCATGACGCTTTTCCAAGCCTTTCTTCAAACAAATGACTTGGGCCTTGAGGTCTTTTATTTCCTCTACATGGTTAGTGGCAACAAATGCACTAGAGGAAGTAGAGGCTTCATTGTTATGACAACAAGGCAAAGCAAGTAATTCATCACATGATGTACCAATATTTTTAGTGGATGAATTACTAGGACTAGCACATGGCATTTTAGCATTTTTAGTTGAATTTGTGCTATTATCCACATGAGGCTCACAAGATGTTACCTTGGTAGTGATTGCCTCATGAGATAACTTTAGACTAGCATAGGATGCTAGAAGATCATCATTAGAGCTAGATAGCTTTTTATGATTTTCTTCCAACTTCCTATACTTGCTAGTTAGCAACTCAAGTTGAGCCCTTAGCTCAACATTCTCCTTCAAAGTAGATGCTTCACAAGAAGTGGAGTTAGTAGCACAAGCATCATTAGCATTAGAAATGGAGGAAGACAACTTGTCAAGCTCATTATTTAATCTAGCATTTTCCATTTTAAACACTTTATATTTTTCATGAGCATGATCACGTTCTTTAATGATTTTAGCAATTATTTCATTGTGAGACTCCACAATATTTTCTAGTTTCTCCTCAAGAGAAGCACGAGTCTCTTGCTCTTCCTCAAGAGCATCTTCTAACGATGCTTTCTCCATAGCATCATCTCTTTCAATCTTACCCTTTTCTTCGAGGCTTGCTTCCAAAGCCTCAATAGTTTCCCCGCGCTCAATTAGCGTTTCCATAATTTCAAAGAGGATAGCTTGAGCATTTTTATTTTTAGGGAGGGCTTTAAGAATCATTAGACCTTTATTTTGAAGAAGAGCATTAACCTTTTCCATATCATCTTCTTCATCATTATTATCATTATCATTATTATTATCATCACTACTAGAAGATTTAGCCATAAGGCAATGAGTGATGGATGAAGAAGCACAATGAATTTTTGAACTACTCAAGTTCACATCTTGTTGCATAGCAAATTGGATTTCCTCTACATTATTATTCATGCAAGAGTTAGAGGAAACACAAGCATTTTTATCATTGGAACAAGATAAAGCAAGCATATCATCTTTAGATTTATCTAAGCAATTTTTGGATGATATGCAAGGACTATCAACACTAGCATGTATGACATTTATAGTGCTATATGTGTTTTGGTCCAAAGATGAGGCATTGCAAAAAGATAGAGATAAAAGATCATCAAAGAAGAGCTCACTATCAATATTGCAAAACCTATCACTACTCACCATCACATTAGTTTGTGGCTTACCACATTTTGGTGAAGTAGATGAAGACGAGAGCTCGTCACGGCCGGAGGTGGAGGGAGAGCAATCATCCTCAAAAGAGTTGGACGCTCCATATTTTTCTTGAAGCTTGGTCCAAAGCTCATGAGCATCCCGGAGAGGCATGATTGATTCAAAAACTACAACACTCACAAATTTGCAAAACTCATTAGAGGCTAGAGCATCTAGATATAAGTTTTTCTCATCCTCTAAAGTCGTACTTTCGTAATCCTTTGGAGGAGAAAAACCAATATCTAAGATACGCTCAATATTGGGGTCCAAGACCCGTAAGTGACTAAGCATATGAGTTTTCCAAACATTAAAATTTGTGCCATTGAATATAAACATGGAATCGTGCACTAATCCCCTAAACGACATCTTTACTCTCTAGGCGGTAAAGCCAAACAAGAGAGACGAGGCTCTGATACCAATTGAAAGAACAAGCTATGCCCGGATGTCGCCTAGAGGGGGGGGGGGGGTGAATAGGCGATTAACACTTTTTCTATTTAGGGGCTTGATAATTGCGGAATAAAACTAGGTGTTTAAATTAACAAGCCAACAACCTAAAATTCTAGGTTTACCTAAAGTGCACCAACAACTTATGCTAAACAAGGCAAGCAACAAGGTGATAGCTAGATAAAAACTTCAAGCATGAAGGCTATCACAATGTAAAGTGCATAAGTAAAAGCTCGGGTATAGAAATAACCGAGGCACGCGGAGACGAGGATTTATTCCCGAGTTCCTCCTTGTTAAGGGAGTACGTCTCGTTGGAGGGGTGTGAGCTCGCCACAAGAGGCCTACTCAAGATGCCACAAAGG
The DNA here is from genome assembly GCA_012064385.1 of Puccinellia tenuiflora. Lineage (NCBI taxonomy): Eukaryota > Viridiplantae > Streptophyta > Magnoliopsida > Poales > Poaceae > Puccinellia > Puccinellia tenuiflora. Next base: position 853,193 of record QRDG01000446.1, on the reverse strand, counting down.
CCTCACCCTATTCTCCGATGAACCGCACCCAAAGGTTTGGTTCACCTTCCACTATCGGAATCCTTCGGGGCGGATTCCAGAGCCCTTACAACTTTTGGGGCACACACCCACAACTCAATTGGGGGCTCTCAAAGCGTACCGAAGCTTCACAAGCCGAAGTCTTCACGGCACCACCACCGTCTAGGGTCCAATGACCCAAGAGTAACAAGCTCCCAACCGTCAATCCCACGAATCACCGTGGGGAGCACAACCCGATGCAACAAATGCAAAAGGGGAAGATCACACCAAGTGGTCAAATCCTTCACCCCAAAATCCAACCAAAGCAACTAATGCTATGGAGGGATTTAGGAGGAAGAACGGAGGAGAAACACCAAGAACTCCAAAATCTAGATCCAACGAATTCCCCTCACTTAGAGGAGATTTTGTTTGGTGGAGTAGTGGATCTAGATCTCCTCTCTTGTTTCCCTAAATTTTGGCAAGAATCATTGGAGGGAAATGGAGGAATCAAGCTCTCAAGATTTGCAACAATGGAGGAGAGAGAGCAAGAAAAACTTGTTGAAACAATGGGGAAGAAGCCCCTTTTATATGGGGCCTCAAAATGTGGCCGTTGGGGGCAGAAAAGCTCCCAGCCCCGACAGCCCGGCCTAGGGCCGGCCTGGGGCCGGCAGGAACCCGAAGCGGCCGGCCTTGGCCCGGCCTGAGCCCGGCCTGGGCTGGCCAAACTGCAGAAAAACATCCAACACGAAAACAAACATATTTTGATCATCCGAACTCCGTTTTCGATGTTCTTGGGCTCGTTGGAATCGCAACGAAAAGCTCTACAAGAATATACAGAGAAACATCATAGTCCAACAAGGGAGAATAAAACCAAATGTGGAAAGGTAAAACCTTCTCTCGCAAACCGGAAATGCTATATATTTTGCAAATGAAGTCTGAATGAAGTGAAACCAATTTTGTTGGAAAGAGGACAACAAATGCTACCCTTGGAAATAGCAAACAAGCAATGGAGATTTTGCAAATAATTGGAAGAGTGAGACCTCCCATAAGGATGAACTGACAAAATCCCCAATACCAAAAGCGCAATAGGGGACGCATATGAAAACCGTTTTCGGTGAACTTAGCCTTGTCATGAAAAGAACGAAAAGCACCAAGACCACACCATGATAAGAGCCAAATAAGAACCAATAAAGATGATTGCAAGGATGCAAAGGTTTGTGCTCTCTACAATGATACGATCAAGATATTCGGTCGAGAGCCCCTCTTGATAGTACGGCTATCTATCCTATAACCCGGTCTCTCAACTAACATCATGAGACCGGTAAAATAGAAACCCTATCAAGATCATACCTTTGCCTTGCGCTTAAACCACTTGAGGTCGATGAAGACGATCTTCAACTCCTCAAGACGCACCAACTTTCTTCATTGCGTTTCGCTTGGTGAAGATTCACTTGTTGCTCCCCCATACACCAAGATGGGAGAAGCACCTCTTCGGCATATCTTCACTTGGCCTTGAGTGATGATCAACCCGCACAAAGCCTTGATCAACACAAACTTTTCTTCTTCCCTTAACCTTGTCTCCAACAAATGAAGAACAAGCAAGTTAATGGACAACCTACAAATATAGCTCAACACAAATATTAGTCCATAGAGATTGTCATTAATTATCAAAACCATGCATGGGGGCAACCATGCACTTTCAGTGCTGCCATGGATGACCTCCCAGGAGCTGCTTCCGAGCTCCCCTGGCGCAGAGCCAGTGGCCAGCCAGCAAGAGGATAGAGCTTAGCATCTGTCTCGCCTCCATGGCGAGGAATTAGATAGAAATTCCTCCTCATACCTTGGCCACCGAACCTGCAAAATTTATCGAACATTATTGAAGAGGATGGCGAAGCGACTCCAACCCCGGTCGCAAGCTCTGACCTCCAGAGCATAAACCACAGCGGAACCATCTTCTCACACTGCCAGGAGTGGTTCGTGCACTCCCACAGCAACTCCCCATCTCCAAAACCAGATCGAGCTCCATGAGCACCACTCCATCTCTTCCCCTCGCCTCCACGGCCGGCCGGAAAGATAGCCGCAGCACCACTTCGCTGGATCGAAATCTGGCCAGAAGAACCGAGCTTATTTAGAAAGGGGAATTGAGGACCAGCTCCGCCGCCTGCCATCTCCATCCACAGGAGCGCAGCAAGAAGAAGAGCCAGCACCACCCATCGTCGGTCGGCGCTCGGAAGCCCCAACGATAGTCTTCCCCACGGAGGGAGAGGAGACAGCATGACGCCAGATGCCACAAGGGCAAGCCAACAGAAAGGAAAACCTAACCTAGCAACTAGACCTAGCTACTGCTGTACAAGGGTGGGACCCTCACCCTGCTCAACGCCGGTGAGCCGGAGAGGAGAGGGGAGGGGCCAGCGGCCCCAGATCTGGAGGAGCTCTCGGGAGGTTTCTGGATAGGGAAGACAGAGGAAGAGAAAATAACTCAGCCCCCATCTAAACTCTGCACTTTTATGTTTGCACCCGGACTCTATATAATAGTGGAACCCGGCCCCATGCTTTGGGAACCACATGAAGAAAGGAACATATGGATTGATTTCTCGTGGCAAAAACACAGAGAACCCTGAAGGAAGAAGAAGGTTTGCGGATTCGATGAATGCGAGTAGGATGACATGATGCGCTCGCAACGCACACATCACAAGTTTCCAAAACACAATGCGCGCAGCGCGTCCGATCAGTTGGCCAGGAGCCCAGGATGTACGACAGGCCCAGCTCGACGCGGAGGTCATCATGATTTGAAACACAGGGACATCGTCCGGACCCTTAATTAATTACCCTTTTTGACTATCGTGTATGTCCGGAAAGCTCCGTACATCTGTTGCTTTACATAGGTCGGCGGCAAGAAACATCTGGTTCGATCCAATCAAGATGCCCGATCGATCACTTGGTTCTCAAGGCATGCTCAGCTCAAGGTTTGTAGGAGTACTATGTATGTGAGGTCATATTGAATGTTACTTTTGGATAACCACCACATGTATATGTTGGTTGAAATCACTATCTATCACGAAGACCTTGTTAATCTTTGTAACGCCGTACGTGTCGATATCTGCATAGGCATGTCTATGGCGAGTAAAGTTAGAGAGTAGTTACATAGGATATATAACTATGGGCTGAGCACCACCAGTCTGTCCAGGTAACTTAAACATGTATGCGCATAGCACAGACATGGAGTAAAGACTTGAAAGTTACAGCCACAATCGAAACGTGCCCATCAGAAATATTGCACACGCACGCACATAGGGTACACTTTAAGCTCTACCAATTCGAATGGAGCAGTATTAGCTACTCCTAATTAATATCCAACGGACGCCCGACGTCAACACAGCCGAGACACATGCCTACCTTCGATTCGCTCGCCGTGGCTACATAAACACCAAGCTGCGAAGTGGCCGTGTCAGCTGGCCAGCTCCCACTGCAATACCACCATTGCTACCCAGGGAGAGAGAGGGAGAGGTGCGAGCCATGGCGATGCGTCGCTACCTTTCCGCTGGTCTCCTATGCATCCTGGTGGTGATCGCAGCGGCGGGTGCAGGATGCGTGCCGGCGATGCCTACTTATGCGCAGCAGCTTGGCCCGCAACGGAAACTGCAGCAGCTCCCAAACCCGCCGCCACTACCGATCCCAGGCCCAAACCCAAACCCACGGCCACAACCGAACCCGAGCCCGCAGCCGGCCCAAAGCCAGAACCTTGCCTAAGCCAGACCCAAACCCAAACCCGCAGCCACAACCGTTACCTCAACCAGACCCAGACCCAAACCCGCAGCCACAACCTTTGCCTAAGCCAGACCCAAACCCAAACCCACAGCCACAACCGTTACCTCAACCAGACCCAAACCCAAACCCAAACCCGCAGCCACAACCGTTACCTCAACCAGACCCAGACCCAAACCAGCCGCAACCAGAGGTCCCAAGCTCAAACCCACAGGTGCTGCCACTGCCAGATTCAAACACGCCCGGACTACAATCCAACACGCAGCAGGGGCCAGAACCACTTGGAAATGGTGCTGCAGCCGGAGCTTCATATTCGCCTGGTGGTGGTGCAATATATAGTATCTTCCATCGGCTTATTACTCTACTGTTTTGTTTAGATAAAACGATCCTTGTTCCTGTAAATAAATGAATGTGCTTCGCTCCATGTTTCGTACTACTATGTACCATGCACATGGATTGGTAGGTTACTCGTGTGACAGTGTTGAGGCATGTACCATGATCTATTTGTATGTACGTTTATGCAGTACTTGTAATATACATGCAGTACCTTTTTTATATGACTGCACAAATAGTTCGGGCACCAAGAAAATTTGGTGTGCATATTTAGTACACGTGTCGTTGTGGCAAGGGCACAAGGCTAGTCCTGGGAGTTTGAGGGTCCGGGACGAACATATAATCTGAGGCCCTTGAAATAATTTGTAGTGCACCTATAACATCAGTTTGTTCCTCTGTATCAACTACCCTCTCCATTTTTTGATATAAGGTGCACACGATTTTTAAGATTGAAGTTTTACCATTAATGTAAGAGAAAATTGCTTCTATGCCATTGACAACGGGTGCAATGGCCTATTTGACATCCAACAATGTTCCGGTGCTTATATACCAGACACAACAAATTGTACTACTATTTACCATCGCCGTGAGCTGGTCATTGGCATGTCTCAGTTTTCTATTAGATTATCTGAAAATTCCTAGTTCGCCCTCGGTTTAGAGTTGAAGAAAGGCAAAAGGGGAAAAAAATACGGTCGGCGCCGACAGGGAGTTGGTGTGGACAGCCGTCAGTCTGGGAAAGGAGGTCGCGGGTACAGGGCGGAATCGGCGGTGATGATGTTGAAAGAGCATGGTTGCCCCCATGTGTGGTTTTGATAATTAATGACAATCTCTATGGACTAATGTTTGTATTGAGCTACTTGTAGGTTGTGTCCATATGCATTGCTTGATCTCCATATGTTGGAGTCAAGGCTAAGGGAAGAAGATTATATGTTGATCAAGGCTAAGTGCGGGTTGATCAACACTCAAGTCCAAGTGAAGATATTCCGAAGAGTGCCTCTCCCATATTGGTGTATGGGGGAGCTATTAGCGAGTCTTCACCATGCGGAGCGCAATTAAGAAAGGTGGTCTAACTTGAGAAGGCAAAGATCGTCATCATCTAGCTCAAGTGGATTATGCGCAAGGCAAAGATATGATCTTGATAGGGTTTCTATTTTACCGGTCTCATGATGTTAGTGAGAGACCGGATTATAGGATAGTTAACCGTACTATCAAGAGGGCTCTCGACCGAGTATCTTGATCGTATCATTCGTGGAGAGCTAAATCCTTTGCATCCTTGCAATCATCTTTATTGGATCTTATTTGGCTCTTATCGTGGTGTGGTCTTGGTGCTTGTCGTGCTTGTCATGACAAGGCCAAGTTCACCGAAAACGGATTTTGTTTGCGTCTTCTATTGCGTTTTCGGTTTTGGAGATTTGTCAGTTCATCCTTGTAGAAGGTTTCACTCTTCCATTTATTAGAAAAATCTCCCTTACTTGGTTTGAATATTTTCACTTTTTATTGGGTAGCATTTGTCATCCTCTTTCCAACAAAATTATATTCACTCGATTCGGACTTCATTTGCAAAAGTTATGGCAGTTCAGGTTTTACTGTTTGGATCTGGCCCGGAGATGGTCCGGAGTCTCCGGCCCAAAGGACCCGGACTCTCCGGTCCATTGTTTTTTGCTGCCAAGTGACCTTCTTGTGGTGCGGCTCTGGATAGGGGTCCGGAGGTACACCGGAGATGGTCCGGAGTCTCCGGTCAGCCGGAGTCTTCGGTCCACAGGACCCGGAATCTCCGGTCTCAAGTTTTTCCCTGCTCTTTGCCAAAGTGTGGGTGCAGCACTGGACTCTAGTCCGGAGGGAGACCAGAAGGTTACCGTAGTCTCCAGTCTGACCGGAGTCTCTGGCCCCTCTAGACCGGAATCTCCGGTTTGTCCCGATGACCCAAAGTGTGGCGCGCCTCTGGTGCCCTGTCCGGAGGAAGACTAGAGTTGGGGCGGAGTCTCCGGCCTACACCGGAGTCTCCATCCCACTTACACTGGAATCTCCAATCTGGACAGGCTCCGACGGCTAGTTTTTGTGGGGACCTATAAAAGGCCCCCTTCTTCCCTAAGTGACTTAAGGTTTTTCAGTTGCACGTTTTTCTCTCTCTCTCCCACCATTGTTGACCTTGAAAACCTTGCCCCCCTCTCAATCCCTCCAATAAAATCTTGCATATTTTTGAGGGAAAAGTAGGAGATCTAGATCCAAATTTCCACGAATCATCTCTCCTCTAAGTGAGGGGAACCTAGTGGATCTAGTTCTTGGAGTTCTTTTGTGGTTCTCTTCCTTGTTCTTCCTCTCTTATTCCCCCATAAGCATTTGTTGCTTTGTTGGAATTTGAGAGTGAAGGATTTGAGCACTTGTGCTCTTGCCATTTGCATTGGTTGCATCGGTTTGCTCTCCCCACGAAGATTCGTGGAAGTGAAGGTTGAGAAGCTTGTTACTCTTGGGTGCATTGTGTTCCCAAGAGCTTGTGCCTCTTTGGTGCATTGTGTACCCTAGACGGTTGGTGGTGTCGCGAAGACTTCGAGTTGTGAAGCTTCGGGCAAGGTTTGGGAGCCCCCGATTGAGTTGTGGGTGTGTGCCCCAAGATTGTTGTAAAGGCTCCGGATTCCGCCTTGAAGGATTCCGATAGTGGAAGGTGAACCTAACCCTTGGGGTGAGGCTCATCGGAGAATAGGGTGAGGCCTTTTGTGGCGTCTTGAGTAGGCATTTGTGGCGAGCTCACACCCTGCAACGAGACGTACTCCCTTAACAAGGAGGAACTTGGGAATACATCCTCGTCTCCGTGTGCCTCGGTTATTTCTATACCCGAGCTCTTTACTTATGCAATTTACATTGTGACAGCCTTCGTGCTTGAAGTTTTATATCTTGCTATCACCTTGTTGTTATCTTGCTTAGCATAAGTTGTTGGTGCACATAGGTGAACCTAGTATATTTAGGTTGTTGGCTTGTTAATTTAAACACCTAGTTTTATTCCGCAATTATCAAGCCTTAAACCGTAAAAGTTTTAAATTGCCTATTCACCCCCCTCTAGGCGACATCGTTTGTCCTTTCAATTGGTATCAGAGCCTGGGCTCTCTTTATTAGGCTTTACCGCCTAGAGAGTAAAGATGTCGTTTATAGAATTAGTGTATCCCACTTTTATATTCGATGGCACAAATTATGATGTATGGAAAATTCGCATGCTTAATCTTTTTAGGGACATAGACCCAATTTTAAAGAGTATTGTAGATATGGGTTTTCCTCCTCCAAAGGATTCCTAAAATTTATCTTTAGAGGATGAGAAAAACTCTTATCTCGATACTCTAGATCTAATGGTCTTATATGTGTTTTGAGCGATGTAGTGCTTGAGTCAATCATGCCATTTTGGAACGCTCATGAATTGTGGACAAAGCTTCAAGATAAATACGGCAAGTCCATGACTATTGAGGACGATTGTTCTCCCTCCACCTCTAGGCGTAATAAGTTCTCAACTTCGTCTACTTCACCAAAATGTGGTAAGCCGCTGATAATCCCCAAGAGCAAGGAATCACTATAGCACATTTCGATAAGTATTTGAGTGTCGAACCCACAAGGAGCTGAAGGCAAACTATCTATTCTCTAAAGCCCTATAACCCTCTTATATGGCCGTTTGTGCAAGGCAATAAGTTGAAATATGAAAGGAACTAACTAATGAAAGCAAGTGATGTGGAATGGGTTTATCTAGTAACAAGTTTCTCAATCAAGCTTCGAATGCAAGTTTCTTAGAGCAAGTTTCTCTCAGCAGTTTTCTCAAGCAAGTTTCTCAAAGTAGCAAGTAGCAAATATCTCAAGTAGCAAATATCTCAAGGGAGCAAATGTTCTAGCAATTGTTATTTCATTCGTGTGCTTGTCACAATTAGTGAAGCACATATTTCAGTCTTAATTGTTTCTCCTAGGAAGGAGCCATAAATAGGTGTAGCCAAGTGAATGCACTAAAACCCCTTATGATGGTTCTTATGCCCAAGTAAATGACTGCACAAGATTTATTAAGACATAAAAGTACCACCATAGCCTTAAGTTCTAAGGTCCCCTATGTATATCCCCCAATAAAGTAACTTCATGACTCGGTCTCAGGTTTACATGTCCTCCCAAGTCTCCCTCACTCCATTACATTACCGGTGATCACCTTACATGCATTCCCCAACATATGCGTGCACTCATATATTGTACATAAAGACAATCATAAAAGATAACAAAACTTGTATGCAACCAAACAACGAACTATTTCACTATTGCCATGAACCAATCACTTCTCAAACATCGATGGAGAGACACAATAGATCAAGGGAATAGTATATTGCATCATACATCATGTTTGCCAAGAGTTTCGCAGTGAAGCTCAGGAATCTGTTTTCTGGACAGCAAATCGCTATTGTTTAATCCTACCTCTCAAAAGAGGTTATTCTTGCCATTAAGATGAAAAATAAGATACAAAGGTGATGTTACAGTAGTAAACAAGCACCTTGACTCAAAAATCCAAAACTTAAGCTGGAGATAAAAATAAAAAAGAAACACAAAGAACCAAGCAAGAATCAAGAGAAACAATCAAAGAAGAAGGAAAATATTTTTGTTTTTTTTATTTAGCAAAAAGGCAAAAGGAGAAGCAAATATATACAACATAAACACTCTTTTTATTTGGTTTTAGATTTGGGAAAAGTTTTAATGATAGAGACTTTGCAACGGTTTCATTGGCATGAACAACACATGTTCAAGGTCGACCCCAACTTCTCCATTACTCATCCTTCTCATTTACTTTCCCAAATTTTATATAAAATGAAAATCTTAAACTAATTGTCACCAAACAATAGGTAAAGATATAAAGGTGTGCTCAAACCGAATAGGAAATTAAAGCATAGGGAACACACAACAGAATATTAAACAATTTACTTTTAAGTCTAACTCTCTTCCTATGCATTGGAATTTTACATATGAATAAATAACAACAAATTTGAGGTAACCAATGCTTATAATAATCAATAGCTTGCATTTTGAATAACATAGAAACATAAAGGGGATTCTTATCTCTTCCTCTCTCATAATAGTTGCAAGCATTAAAGTTAAACATAACCACATAGTTTCGAATAGGATCACCACATAAAGACTTATCATCTAATGAGCATAATAAATCATCAAACTCAATTAAATCACTTTCATCCTCAATAGTAGGTGGACTGAAAATATCATATACATCATTGTAATCATCATAAATGGGAGACATAGCATCATCAAAATAAATTTTCTCTTCCAAACTTAGGGGACAAAAAATATCATATTCATCAAAACAAACTTCCCCAAGCTTAAGGTTTTCCTGAGCATTAGCAATAAAGGTGTTCAAAGAATTAGTACTACCACAAACATGATTGTTATGCAAATAAAAATCTAATTTTCTCCTCAAACACTTCATGTCCTAACTCAAGATAGATATTATACAGATCTATAATTGTTTGGTTGTTTTCCATTTTATAATTTTTTTGTGCTTTAGATTTATATGTTAGTATGCAATGCAAACAAGAATAAAAGCTTAGCACAACGCTCCCCGGCAACGGCGCCAGAAAAGTACTTGATAATCCCCAAGAGCAAGGAATCACTGTAGCACAATTCGATACCCACAAGGAGCTGAAGGTAAACTATCTATTCTCTAAAGCCCTATAACCCTCTTATATGGCTGTTTGTGCAAGGCAATAAGTTGAAATATGAAAGGACCTAACTAATGAAAGCAAGTGATGTGGAATGGGTTTATCTAGTAACAAGTTTCTCAATCAAGCTTCGACGCAAGTTTCTTAGAGCAAGTTTCTCTCAGCAGTTTTCTCAAGCAAGTTTCTCAAAGTAGCAAGTAGCAAATATCTCAAGTAGCAAATATCTCAAGGAAGCAAATGTTCTAGCAATTGTTATTTCATTCGTGTGGTTGTCACAATTAGTGAAGCACATGTTTCAGTCTTAATTGTTTCTTCTAGGAAGGAGCCATAAATAGGTGTAGCCAAGTGAATGCACTAAAACCCCTTATGATGGTTCTTATGGCCAAGTAAATGACTGCACAAGATTTATTAAGACATAAAAGTCCCACCATAGCCTTAAGTTCTAAGGTCCCCTATGTATATCCCCCAATAAAGTAACTTCATGACTCGGTCTCAGGTTTACATGTCCTCCCAAGTCTCCCTCACTCCATTACATTACCGGTGATCACCTTACATGCATTCCCCAACATATGCGTGCACTCATATATTGTACATAAAGACAATCATAAAAGATAACAAAACTTGTATGCAACCAAACAACGAACTATTTCACTATTGCCATGAACCAATCACTTCTCAAACATAGATGGAGAGACACAATAGATCAAGGGAATAGTATATTGCATCATACATCATGTTTGCCAAGAGTTTACAGTGGAGAGATGGAGATGATCTTGCTGTAGATGTTGATGATGAACACGCCGGAGGGGGGTGGAGCCCTCCGGAGGTGATTCCGGCGGCGTTTCCCCCCTCCGATCTTCTCCGGCGGCAGCCTTCTGACTCTCTGTTTCGTGGTTTTGTGTTTCTCCGCCGCCTCCTCGTGAAACTCCTCGGGGGACTATTTTTATAGTCGGTTTTAGGTCAAGACGAAGCCACGGAGACGAAAACGGACGGCATCGGAGCCACGAGGCCCAAGATGGGGGGTCCCACGCGGCCAAGGAATCTGGCCGCGTGGGCCCACCTCTTTTGGCCCTCGGGTCTCCGTTTGTTCGCTTCCTTCGCTCTCACGCTTTCTTCCTTCCAAAAAAATGATCCGCGTACGTTTTCAGGTCATTTGGTCGTCGTTTGGGTCCCTGAAACATCAAAATATAGAAAATAGGGTTTTCTGCCAGTGCAAGGTTAATTCCAGAAAAATAGGAAAACTGTGAAATATTCCCAAAATCAATATAAAACATTGATATAACCCTTATATGATGCAAATATAATTGAAATATGAGTATTATAATGCAAAGTTCATGTATGCATTTTACATGCATCAAAATCCCCAAGCTTAACCTATACTCGTCCTCGAGTATGAAGGTGATAAAACTAACATGGACTTTGCATTTTAAGACTAACAATGGATATCAAAGATGATTACTATTGCTACATAAAGTCAAATGATTCATTCTTCAAAGGAGTAGCAATATGCAAGATAGATTGTGAAGTGATATCAAATATTCAATGTAAGGATGTTCAATGATAATTCACAAAGTGCAACATAGAAGAAAGTACTATGGACCAAATGTATGCATAATGAAAAGTAAAAACATCCTATGATGGTCATAGAGTACTCTTGTAAATCTGAATATAAAAGGTGGACACTTTGGAAAGATATATAAATGAGTAGAGGTAAAACATGAATAAGTTTCATCTAACTTCCAAATGCTTCTACTTAAGTTAATGTTTGCAATGTGGTATTCATTGGTGTCAAGCTCTCATTACCCCCATCATAACATCTTGAATGGTTAAAGTTTAAAGTGAAACCAAATATGAGTAGTGTGCTTGACAAATTATGGGTTGAAAGCTTCATGCCCCGTGAATACGAGTACCTACACCATGGTGTTACTCAATTTGGGCTACCAAGCAAGTTCAAGTTAAAGTCATTGTAAAAATAGCGTCATCAAGAGGGTCAACTGGGTACCTCTTGTCCCAGGACATGGAACAAGCCCATGTCAAAATGACAAGACAAACAAACATAATGAACAATCTCAACACCCTTTTTATTTACTATTGATATAGCTTTTTATTATGAGGTGCATCACTGAAGGTTCACAATAGTATGNNNCCAATTTTAGAGGTGAATTCAAAGTTTATCAGTCTGCAATTTGCATAATGTAATTGTCACACTATTTTGATCCTTTGCATCTTAGTTTCTCTATCATCAATCTCCCGCGGGGATTTAGACTATTCTCAACCATGTCTAGGAAAAAAAAAACTTAATAACATGAATAAAGTTGTTTGGGTACTACGCGTAGAGCACATTACCAATTATGTTCCATTCAGCTATAAGACTTTACCAAGTATTAGAAAAAGTCGATGGAGTAGTGGTGAAGCGGAAATTGGAGAGAGAGAGAGAGAGAGAAATACACCCTAAAAAAGCATGGCATATACAATGACTAGAATAATTAATTTACTAAGGATGCAAAATTCATGTCCCACATCGCAGCCTGAATTTGCCTATCTCGGTTCTTGTTTTGGGAGGAACATGACAACATCCTTTTGGGCATCAACAAACAGTCAATTATGAAGGTTTTGTATGAATTATACAAGCATCGTGCCTTTCGTACTTATAAAGATTCGAGTTGGTGATGACCCCTTCATTTTTGTTCTAGCGAGGGAGGCGTTTTGGTGCCCGGTGCACCTGCACCCGGTTCTGTTTTTGATTTTTCAAAATTTGAAAATACTTCAGAAAAATCTGAAAAAAATTGGACAGAAACATACGCAAATAAAAAACACTCGTGAAAAATTTCGACAGAAAATAACAATTTTTCTGCTCAGAAATTTGTCTTTTTTGCACAGAGCAGAATTTTTTTTATTTTCTGTCGAAATTTTTCACGAGTGTTTGCTACTTGCGTATGTTTCTGTCCAATTTTTTTCAGATTTTTCAGAAGTATTTTCAAATTTTGAAAAATCAAAAATAGAACCGGGTGCAGGTGCACCGGGCACCAAAGTGAATTTCCGATTTTTGTACGAGCATAACAACACAACTACTGTCTCCACTGCTGTCCCTGCTAAACGAAAATAATCAAAGTGAGTATAATTGACACATGCATAACTTGAGTGAACTAAGTTTCACATTTTTTTGTTCCGCAGGGTAGCAAAACCGTAGAGGATGGTGTGTATCACACAACCTCAGGGACACACTGGCCTGAGGATAGCGGATATGTTACGCATCCTTTTGATAAAATTTCTATAATCAATTATTGTGGCGGTAAACGCTCTTTGGACATTTCACGTTTGAAAGAAAAAATCTGACAAAAGTACCGAACATGACATTGTGCTCCATCCACATAAGTTTGGAAAAATCTCAGCACATGACATGAGAAAAGAGAGAAAAAAAATCATCCAAGATATCCAGCCTCCACACTCATCCACAACTTTATAGAGAACTAGGAAAAACATTTCAAAAATAAAAGGAATCCTGAAAGAAAGTGGCCGCTGCGGCCACCGGGAGTGGCAGTGGGGATGCCCCGGCTGGGCAGTGAGTGCGTGAGCCGGCCGTTGGCCCCCACTGGCGCCTTGTATTTTCCCGAAAACTATATATACCTCCGCGCTCCTCCCCTTCCCCCTTTCCCTTTCCTCCCCCACCCCCACCCACCTCCGCTCCAAGCCCTAGATGTCCCCCTCCCCTCGCCCCCGCTCCTCCCACCGCGCCGCCGCCTGCCCGCGCCGATCCCTCCAGATCTCGGGCCAATCCGCGCCCCAGGCGCCCCCCGCGCCCCGATTCGGCGCTGGTGCGGCCGGAATCGGCGCCGATTTGGAGCGGTGAGTTGTCTTTTGTTCCTTGCGGCGCTTAGAGGGGAGGACGTTTCGGGGCGGCCCTGTGGATGGACGCCGTGGAGATTCCACTTCCAGCGAAGGTTGATTTTGGGAAGATTCTCATCACATCGGCGGCTGATGGGGTGGACGGAGGCGGAGGCGGGGGTGGGGAGGTCGTGAGGCGCTGTGTAGATGCGGATCGCCGGAACGGCGGTAATAATCTCTCTCCCTGCTCCCCCTTTTTGTGTTGGGATGTGCGGTGTGCTGGTTGGCGTTTTGTTCGTATGATGTGGAAAATTGAAAATCATTTCGAGTCCCTATCCTGTTTTTGGCATACTTTTCCGTGATATTTTTGTTGTAGCTGTGATATTGGTGGTGATGCTGAAGCGGTTTGTTGGGTCAGTAGGTAGTTTTCGTTGTTCCTAGAGATGTGTATTGCGTCAAGGCATATGGGGGGATGTAGTTTCTGTTCAGTGCTTCGGTGGGCTGAGCCTTCCAAAGCAGAGATCACTACGGGATTAATACTGCTGTTTTTGTAGGTGTGTGTTGGGCTGTTGGCAACATTTAAGCTTTAAAGGAAGCATTTTCTGTCTTTATTTTCCAACTTAGCTGTTTGTTAGTCCAATAGAATCGGATTGCCGGAGGGTTGACTTGAAAATGGCAATATCCTGTGCTGTGACGTATGATGGTTTAGTAGATGCCTTCATAACTTTGTACATATAATTGACACCAGCAGATTCATTTTGAGTGTGGACTTCGATGAAGGATTGAAGGCACACGTCACGATTGACTGCAGCATCACAATGAGAATACGATCTGTTCATTTGAGTGTGCCACTTTCTGAAAGAAAAGCTTCCCTTTGCCATTTGTGAAGTGTTGTACATTTAAGGTCCCCGGCAAAAGAATGCATTAACATGACTAGTGGTTATATCACTCTCTATTTGGTTTTCTTTGTACATTATTTGTCCCTAAAAGACATATCGGATATGTATATCACTTTGTTATTGAAAGAGCTATGTATGCTACCACATGACAACGACGACGCTTCTTGCACCAATCAGTTACTTGGGAATTGTCTTATGCCTGGTCAAGGTTGCATGCCAGGCGCTAACCCCATTCTAGCCCTCTCTGTTCCGTGAGGCTCAAGATAAGGCACACAAGGGACCATTGATGGCTTGCCTGATACACTCGTGCGCAAGAGGTGGTATGGAGAAATCTCGGAGTGCTTGAGATTATGAATGGTTCAATAACACTATGCACAAGCTGTGGTAAAATCATCCCTGTAAACAGCTGCCCTTTTCCATCTTCGTGATGGCAACTTGTGGCGAATGCAAAATTGGGTGCTAGGATTGGAGGATATCATCCAAGGATGAAAATGTTTTGATGCTCATGCGGCATGGGTGTGTGTGGAAGTGTGGAGCAACAAGACTGCCAATGGCGCTTGTGGGCACCCGATGTCCTAATAGCGAGTGGAACCCGACTCCTGGAATTGTCGGGACTTGATCGTGCATGGATGCGCTTTACCGCAATGGAGTGAGGAGGTGCTTGCAGATGTTTATGATTTTCTGTCAGGGGACTGCCCCCCCCCCTGCCCTTAGAGTGAAGGGATACACAGTCAAGAAAGGTGCAACCCGGTCCTTTGATCAAGGAGCTACTGCAATTGAGTGCCCATAGAGGCACTTGTTGACTGAGGGAGGCTCCCTTGTTCGTGTGATCGATCCTTGAAACTCAAGTTCTTTTACAAAGTGATTTTATTAAATGCAACGGAGCTCAGTTACTTATGTGGTAATAGATGTTTTTGCTCTACTGCTGATGTTTGGGACTTGACTGAGTATTTACAGGCTTGTGTTGCACATAATCTAAAGTTTGAGTAGAGCACATTTTTCTTGGCACCACCATTTTCCTCATGTCTGGCAATCCTTATAATTACTTCTTACCTTGTGAATCGTGCAATTCTCATGACAATGGAACTTGAAACTACTATTTTCCGTATTTTCTGTGGTTATTAATTTTTGTTTTTATTTTGTTTTACCTCATTTCTAATTTGAACATTCACACTTCTGCAAAAATGAGAAGTTATAAGTTTTAACAATCCAGCTGATCTAACCTGGGTGTAATTGTATGCATTTTTATTTATGTAAAGCTCCTCTAGAGGGCTTGGAGATGCTAGATAAAAAAGCACCATCATCGTGTGCCCATGCATCCATGAAGGCAGAGCTTGTATAGGAAGCCTTTTTGCTATTACTGGGTGTAGTTACACCCACGTGTGTTATTGTACAATCTACGATATATCTTTCATACCGGGGAGTATGTACTTGTAGTATGCAGTATGTAAGAATATTTAAGTAGTATATAGTATGTACAATTTTTTGGCCGTACTCTTTTGTATTCACATATATGAAGTTATTTCCAAACTAAAAACTATGGACACACATGGAATTTTTTCATGTAGTTAGCTTTCTAAAATCTTCAAAATAAAGTATGAGTATATTCAAAGTGCTAAAGTAGTATACATACTACCCCACAGTACTGTATGAGACGTAGGAATAACTACACCTGGCAGTAGGAGCCTACCATGTATATACTCGTTAGTTTCCACAGATGTGTGAAACTCTATCTCTTTTGGGCTTGGATGTTGCATCACTGTTTCCTTTTTCTGACGGTAAATCCAGTGATATCTTGTAACCTTCCAAGTATTTATTGATATCCTTCCTTCAGAGTGTCACCTAGTATGTTTCATCTGCCAAAAGGTTTGTCTTTCATATTTTTATTTCTGGCAACTGATTTACTAATCCATCAAAATCGTGTATGGGCAGATGTGAAGCAGCACAATCAGAGTGCGGAAAGCAGTTCATCTTATAAAAATAAAAGGACTTCTTTTGAAGTCTCTATGCAGAAATCTCTTGCTGTTGGCATTAAGTCTGAGAACGGCAAGCGGGATTATACTGGTACTATTCCTGTTCCATCCTTGCATAAGCAAGCTAGCAAGGTACTGACCAAAAAGACCATAAAGTTGCTGGATGGACCACCTTGTTCAAAAAGGCCAAAGCTAGAGTCAGCTCAAACCACTAGAGCCGCTGAAGCTAAGGGCCATGAATCACTGTCAAATAAGATTGTGCCTGAAATGACACAATGCGCATCATCTGGTATGCTATGAAGTCTCATTTCTTCATTTGTGAGTATCTAATTTGACCAAATCACCGCATGTGTTAATGGATTTGTTCAGAGCTTCATATCCTATCTTTGCGCTAAATGCATGTCACCATCTTTTGAATGAATACCATGTTTCCATTGCACTTGTCTGTCCGTAACAGTTCCTCTGTTATTTGGACCTCTGTAGAATACATGACTGCAACAGTAGTCTTGGCATTCACTTATTATGTAAGTAGGCAAATTGAAATCATGTTTTGCTGGGTGGGTAACAAGGATACTTTGCTCTAATACTGTCGACTGTACCACTATTGAGTTTATAGGGAGGGATTAGTTTTGTAATAAGGAGAGGTAATTTGCAGTAACAAGGGAATGACCAGCTTCCTCGCATTCAAATAGATTATTCCCATTCACAGGATTCTTCTCCATATTCTTTATGAGAAAGGTACCATGGTTCTGATGTTAGAGTTCTTTTCTCCTGGCGTTCCTCTGCTATAGTAGTGGCCGCAACGTGGTCGGAGTAAACTAGTCCTATTCATCTTAATAATTAATCTACTCACAAGTGATCTATACATAGCAATGCATATTTTGTAGTGGATATAAGTGGTTCAATTTTCTTCCTTCTATGCAAAGAAACCCAGTGTTCAAGTGGTTAAAAAAACCTTGCAAATACATATAGTTTCTTAATAGATAGTATACTCCACATCAAACAAATATTAAATATGGCTGGTTTCTCCTGTTACTAACAATATTAAACATGGACCAGTATGGTTGGTTTCTCCTGTTACTAACTCACTAACTTGACCGTAGTGGTTTAAAACCCTGTTGTCTGGTGCGTATTTCTGTATTCAACGACTTGTTTATGTTCTGCATTCTTTTGGAATAACTAACTGTGCATAATATTGATCGGGTGAGTCAGCACAAGATGCTCGCCCTGTCTGTCTTTCAATCAGAAACTAATCGTCCTTCATAATTTGTTAGTAGAATTGTCAGGGTTTTCTTAGTTTAGTCTTTGACTCTCTTCTGTTGAAATATACCGTGTCAGTGGTGTTTACTGCTCAGCTCTTATCTTTACAATTCCTGGTTCTAAGGCAATAAGATATTTTAATGTGTGTACACATTTCGAGGTGTATATAAATGTTCTTTGTGATTCATGATTTTGCTCCATTTGATAATCCATTTTGGATCACTAGTCCAGATTTCATATAGCTCTACCTTGTACAAGCAGTCATTTGTTTACTTTATGTAATGTTAATGATTCATGTTAGTTTGATATCTAACAGCAATTGCTTTTGCACTTACCTTAATTTTAATTGTATACAGAAAAATCTAGGCTGCTAAAGCAAAAACGCATTGACGCAAAGAGACTTGACAAGAAGAATGCTAGGTCTGGTGTCAGATCTAAATATGATTGTTTCACATCGAAGTCTGGTTATGGAAATTATGATTCCGGTTTCTTGGGGAATGGCATGCTTGGTACGTAGTAACTGCTTGCAGCTATGATTTGTTTTATTAGTTATTATTCTTCTGACGCCTTCTTATCATAATGCAAAATTTCTTAATTACAGAATTCCACATTTTGACATATTAGGCCATATATATGAATATTGGCTCTTAATTTATCAGTATGCAGCTCGTACATAATACACTGGATTTTCGGCATGCTCCAAATATATATATATATATATATATATATATATATATATATATATATATATATATATATATATATATATATATCTGTTAGGTCATTTGACCTTTTATCACTTCTTCATCAAAACAGGGACATGCAAGATCCTAGATGTACTTTCTTAAGATAGTTATTATTCTATGATGTTCACTCCCCCACTGATTTTCGCAGTAAAGCCCTCATTGGACTGTAGGAATTTTATGGGATTTAATTCTTGTGGATTGGATGCCTATGCTTCAATTCCATAGGAATTAACATCTACTCCAACCTCTTTTTAAGACTCGTAGGATCATGGCACCTTTCCTCTTTTCTTTCCAAACGATTATCCCTTTTTTTTTGCAATCCTCTGTTTTTGCACCGGCAAACTTGTCCTGTTTTTTTCCTTCCTATTTTGGCGTTTCTCGAGCCTGTGATTCAAAGAGGCCCTTAAGTGATCCCAAATATAAGGGGTAAGTTCATGGTCTTTTCAAATCTTTTTTTACAATCCTCTGTTTTTGCACTGGCAACTTGTCCTTTTTTTTCCCTGCCTATTTTGGCGTTTCTCGATCCTGTAATTCAAAGAGGCCCATTGATCCCAAATTTAAGGGGTAGTTCATGGTCTTTTCAAATCTCAATCGTATGATCTAATTTAAATGAAAAATCTCAATGCCAGGGATCTGCTTTTCCTTTTAAGCACCGGCCCCCCCTTTATTTTGGTTTAGGGTTTAGGGTCCCCATTTGATTTGGATTCATCTGACAAATGATAGTACCTCCATTCTGAAATAGATAACATTGGACTTCACATGGTGTCGAATCGCATGGCCATTACTTTTGTATCAATGTGAAGTAAAAGGTTATAAAAAACAGTATATAGTGGAACGATTTTTCATGACAAACCTGATGGCGCCATTTCCACTAACAAACATTTTTCTTAAATAGTTATTTTTCAAAGATAAAGAAGTTTGACTCTACACACTGTAGAACATCATGCATTTTGAAAGGGATGTTGTAACTACCAATTTCCTTCTGGTTGTAACAACTCATTTGCCCCGCACTTCAATTTTCGCTCACACAAAGATTGACGCTGACTATGGCTGTATGCCAGAATCTTCTACGTATCAGTGTTTTTTTATATGCGTAGCCTATGACATGGCTAGTATGTCACTTCACTATGTTTGTTGTTCTGCAGTGTGTGTACATGCATCTTTTTTTACTACTCCCTCGGATCCAAAATATGGATCGGAGGTAGTACTTAAATGTACAAAATTGACTTGAGTAGCATGCAATATTTGCTCCCCATTGCAATTTACATCCATAAGAAAGGCCTCCTTTTCCAATTTCAACTTATTTATGAATAACCTTCAGAATGACTATGAGACTATTGTAATAGGAGAAAACCATGCTACTGGTTCACTTCTAGGCCTCTTATCATTGATCACATATATTGTTGTGTGGCACCTTACAGTGTTTTAACTCTTCTTTCAGGAGCTCATGGCCTTAAATCTGATATCCGTGACATCACAAATCACATTGAGAATCTCTCATTGAGCGAACTTCTTGATGGCACTTACAAATATTCCAGCTTAGGAAGAGAAAAGGGAAAGAAGGTATTGCACACAAAAGATGAACTTCTTGTCTCTGTCAGAAAAGCCTTTTCTATGCTTTCTGACATGGACTGCAGTCACGGAAAGGATGCTAATTTCACTCCGAGTCCTAGTCTTCATTCAGCAAGTACTTCCAGCTGTGATATCAAAGACCAGTGTACTGACAAACCATCCGCTTTGGTTAAGGTAAAGGTAATTGAAATTAATTATGTTTGAATCATTAGCATGTCTTGAAGCACCTCATAATTCCATTGTTTTTTTTATGCTGCCACTATCCAGGACCCTTCACACACCGAGGTCTGCAATACTATTCTTCATTGTCCAAAGGATATCCTAAGTCGTTTAACACTTCCTCAAGGACATGATCTCGATTCTCTTTTATCAGCTGGAAGCGAGAGCTCAGCTGCAGTGCCTTCCATGACTATTCATGGAGCTAGTTTGCCCCCATTTCCTTGGTCACACTCACAAGCTGGGGGTTATCGGTCAAATGTCGACTCCGGTAAACATGGGTCAAGTAGGAGCAACTCCCATTGGCAGTGGATGAAAGTTGGATCATATCCCACTATTCTAGATAATGAAGATTCATCTGTCCATAAAATTGACGATCTTCTTCAAGAAATGGATATGGTAAAGTCATCTATTATTGATTCATGTGGCAGACAATCTAATTTACGCTGCACCGAATCAACTTCTGGATCCCTTGGACAAACAATTTACTCAAAAAAGATTGGAAGCGAGCATGGTCCTCAGCCACTGCATTCACTAGACCATGGGGGCTCAGATAGCTTCCAGAGGAATGACAGTGAACGTTCTCTTCTGAAAACACCTCAAGGTATGACACAGTTTATTAAAAAATAAAGCTTGGTGTTATATAACTACTCTGAAAATTTTAATTTTTTTAATTGACTGAAATTCCTTGCTCTCAGAGTTTTTTTTTTTCTCGAACACTTCTCAGAGTTTTGTTGTATGTACACATAAAATGCTTTGGTGCCTACATTGTTATAGTGACTACATAAAGTACTTTTACGTTACATCACCTTTTGCTCATATTATTTATATGCACCCGATGCTACAGCTTAAGATTATGGTAAGTACATGCGTATCAAAGCCTTTTGAATTCTGTGTCACTAGATATGGCTATGGTGCAGGTTTCTGGGTGACCATGCTTGCAATGTTCTTGGGCTGCATATTGTTTATAATACATTTTAAAATTTCAAATTTGTGATCAATCACTGATATGAGCTGTTCCATGATCTCAGCGTCACGGAAGATACTGCGTGCTGCTGAGACCCTGTGTGATATGAGAAGAAGCACTGAAGGGTGGAGTGCCCAAGGATATAGCCACGGGACAATGAAGTTGCCAAAGTCACCTCCGGAAAAGGTGAAAGCCCGCAAGCCATCATCCCCATTTGGTACAGCCGAGAGCTCATCGGGCTCTCGGAATAGTGATGCAGCTCGAACTGGAAACGGCCACTCCACCAAGAAAATAGTAGATAGGAAGAATGATTCTGCATGCATGAGCAACCCAGGGAAAGGGTCTATTAGGTGGCCTGTTTCTATTGAAGACGCTGCATCTCCGGTGAGACCCGACAAGGGCCTTACACTTGATATGAGACAAACGCATGGCAATGCCGCGAGGCATCCGATTCATGTGTCGTCACAGGCGGCACGGCTTGAGAAGGAATACGAAAACCAGCAGAAACTGAGGAAAGCAACATTGGCGTCGTCTCTAGGATCAGGAGGAGACTGGAATAGGGAGAGGAACAGGAGAATGTGAATTGTACATTATTATTCATGGTGACATCATAGGAGGCAGCCATATATCGCCCGTGGACACAGCGTTAACCAGGCAACTGTTTCATAAGAGGTAACAGAACATTGGCAGATGCGTTAATTTAGGTAGTGGATGATGTATTTATCGGGCATTTGTTGGGTGGAATTATTGTAAAAGGTGTAGTTTTCTTTTTACTGTTTGCCATCTCATCACATGTCTCTCACGGTCTCAACATCTTCTGCTATGTGATTCTAGTAAATTTCGTCAAAAGCAATAATAGCACGGCCGGTTAATTGCATTCCTGCAGCAGTTTCCATCTTCATTTTTTACTGTGTGCGTGCACGGGCTTTAGTTATCTGAACGTGTATTTCGTTCTCGCTGTTGCAAATCCTGACGTTCGTGAATCTCAGAAGCTTCTTCATTCTTTGTTGATCTGTTCAATTGCTATCATTTCTCCGATCGGAAGACCAGTCTGACTGCTAGGCTGTATTTATTTCTTTCCATATGATTTTCTGTTTACGTGTTACGATTAGTGGATCCATCGACTAGTAGAGTGCATTTTTCTTTTTTACAAAAAATAGGGGGACGATGTTGCATCGTGGTCGAGAATCTAGACTATAGTGTGGTCAGTCCGACAGCCCATGTGCGGGACAGAAATGAAAAGAGATCCTTCCGCGCGCATGGAAACTGAAAACCACATGCAGTGCATGCGGTCCATCCCACGCATTTAATTATGAAATTCGAAAATTCAAAATGTTTTGTAGCTCAAACCGTTTGTTCGATTTAAAATCTGTTTTCACCGTTGTACTAGTCGCGACGAGATTTTCAAAACTAGATCCCATGTCGATATATTTTGACGACTTTTTTTAGGATGTAACTTTACATCCAATCAATGTTACATCCAGTTTTACACAAAAAAGTTACATCCAACTTAGCAAAGAAAGTTACATACAGCAAAAAGTTACATCCGAGTTAGCGAAAAAAGTTACATCCAGCAAAAAAATTATATCTGAGTTAGCAGAGAAAGTCACATACAATAAAAATTACATCCCTACTAGCAAAATAAGTTACATTAAGCAAAAAAGCTACATCCAAGTTAGCAGAGAAAGTTACATCCAGCAAAAAAAATTACATCCGAGTAAGCAGAGAAAATTAGGTCTGGCAAAAAGTTACATCACAGTTAGCAGAAAAAGTTACATCCAGCAAAATTACATCCAGCAAAGTTACATCCTCTAAAAAAATGTCGTCAAAACATATCGACATGTGATCTAGTTTCGAAGATCTCGTCGTGATTAGTCCAACGGTGAAAACGGAATCTAATTTGGATAAATGGTTTGAGTTACAAAACATTTTAAAGTTTCAAAATTCATAAATAAATGCGTAATCCGGAGGCCTGCAGTGGCACGCGTGACCTCGTGCTCCATAAATGCTATCCCGCACACGTAACTGTCAAGGTGGAAACGGTCCATGTGGGCCAACTCATCCGCGTTGTCAGATTCTAATCACACGGACACACCGAGTGAGCTCGTGATTGTCCAGATCGTGGTCAGTCAAGAAGTAGAAACTGCGAAAATAGGGTCTTAAAGGACCCAAACACTGCATTAATAAGGAAGGGGTACACACCAGGTTACAACAGAACCCAAAGCATAACAGAAATTACAGCCAGGTCCCTAGACATTTGTAGGAAGGACCTCCAACATGCACTTAGAAACGTGATTAGGTCCTTCTCCACCTCGCCGTTGCTGGGGACAGCGCCACTTGGGGCGATGAGGATGCCATGGCACACGGTGGCTACCGAGCAGCAGGGCCTCCGCAACATCTTGACGCACATAGGTTGAAGATCATGGCTAGCATGGAGCATAGCTAACGAAGGCCGCCCTTCGGCCAGAAAGGTCACCAACATGGCAAAGACCGCCCATCCATCGCCACAGAGATGATCTCCGGGCGAGCATCGTCGCTTCGCACCCAAGGCCAGTGAGATTGAGCTCAAGCAAGGCTGTCCTTCGACCACCAGATCGAAAGGCAGCTTGGAAACTCCAAAGAAACCTCTCGTGATCAGCACAACAACCATGATCTACTCTAGATCCATGCTCTTCCGTGCATGCTCAACCCTTCCCCTCACCACCACGACCGACTGGAACGAAAAAGCTTCACAGAAAAGCAAAAAGGAGGAGGAGATCCCCTACCTTGAGCTTCCTTTTATTTAAGTTGCTGCCGCCATCTGAAAGAACAAGCTATGCCCGAGATGTCGCCTAGAGGGGGGGGGGGGGGTAAATAGGCAATTAAAACTTTTTCTAATTAGGGGCTTGATAATTGCGGAATAAAACTATGTGTTTAAATTAACAAGCCAACAACCTAATTACTAGGCTCACCTATGTGCACCAACAACTTATGCTAAGCAAGGCAAGCAACAAGGTGATAGCAAGATATGAACTTCAAACACGAAGGCTATCGCAATGTAAAGTGCATAAGTAAAAGCTCGGGTATAGAAATAACTGAGGCACGCGGAGACGAGGAAGTATTACCGAGTTCCTCCTTGTTAAGGGAGTACGTCTCGTTGGAGGGGTGTGAGCTCGCCACAAGAGGCCTACTCAAGATGCCACAAAGGCCTCATCCTATTCTCCGATGAACCTCTCCCAAGGGATTGGTTCACCTTCCACTATCGGAATCCTTCGAGGCGGATTCCGGAGCCCATTTACAACTTGCTTGGGGCACACACCCACAACTCAATTGGGAGTTCCCAAAATGTGCCGAAGCTTCACAACCGAAGTCTTCGCGGCACCTCCAACCGTCTAGGGTACACAATGCACCCAAGAGGCACAAAGCTCTTGGGGACACAATGCACCCAAGAGTAACAAGCTTCTCAACCTTCAACTTCACGTATCACCGTGGAGAGAGCAACCCGATGAAACTAATGCAAAAGGAAAGAACACACTAAGTGGTCAAATCCTTCACTTTCAAATTCCAACCAAAGCAACAAATGCTTTGGGGGGAATAAGAGAGGAAGAACAAAGGGGATGAACACAAAGCAACCCCAAAATCTAGATCCACAAGTTTCCCTCACTTAGAGGGGATTTTGATTGGTGGAATGGTAGATCAAGATCTCCTCTCTTGAATCCCTAAGTTTGGGCAAGAATCATTGGAGGGATAGAGAGGAATCAAGCTCACAAGGTTAGCAACAATGGAGGAGAGAGGAAAGCAAGTGAGCAAGACCAGCAGCCAGGTTTTGGGGAAGAAGGAGGCTTTTTATAGCCTCCCCCCAAAAACTAGCCGTTGGGGCCTTTTCAGGCCGGAGACTCCGGTGTAAGTGGGCCGGAGACTCCGGCCTGGGCCGGATATTCCGGCCAGGCTCCGGGCACCTCGAGTCATAGGGGCAGGCCGGACATTCCGGCCAAGAGGGCCGGAGACTCCGGACAACCTCCGGTGTCCCTTCGGACCCCTATCCAGTACCGCCCCACAAAGAGGCAAAGAGCTGAGAAAAACCTGGGGCCGGAGATTCCGGGTCCCTTGGGCCGGAGACTCCGGTGGGCCGGAGACTCCGAACCATCTCCGGGGTATCTCCGGACCCCAGTCCAGTACTGCACCGCAGCAACATCAATTCGGCAGCGAAAAACAGGAGACCGGAGATTCCGGTCCAGAGGGCCGGAGACTCCGGCCGGGCCGGAGATTCCGGACACACTCCAGGCCAGATCCAAATAGCAAATCCAAAGCCCCATAACTTTTGCATATGAACTCCGTTTTCGATAATCTTGGACTCGTTGGAATCATCACAATGAGCACAACAAGATTATGCAGAGAAACATCATAGTCCAACAATATATTGTAAAACCAAATGGGGAAAGTTAAAAGCTCTTTTTTCGCAAACCGAAAAACCGTTCCTTTTGCAATTGAAGTCCGAATGAAGCAAAACCAATTTTGTTGGAAAGAGGACGACAAAAGCAACCTTTGAAAAAGGCAAACTAGCAAAGGAGATTTTGCAAAGGGTTGGAAAGGTGAAACCTTCCAAAAGGATGAACCGGCAAAATCTCCAATACCGAAGATGCAAAATGAAGACGCATATGCAAACCGTTTTTGGTGATCTTAGCCTTGTCATAACACGCACGACAAGCACCAAGACCACACCATGATAAGAGTCAAATAAGAACCAATGAAGATGATTTCAAGGATGCAAGGATGCAAAGGGTTGAGCTCTCCACGAATGATACGATCAAGTTACTCGGTCGAGAGCCCCTCTTGATAGTACGGTTATCTATCCTATAATCCGGTCTCTCACTAAACATCATGAGACCGGTAAAAAAGAAACCCTATCAAGATCATACCTTTGCCTTGCGCATTAATCCACTTGAGGTCGATGGAGACGATCTTCATCTCCTCAAGACGAACCATCTTCTTGATTGCTCTTCGCTTGGTGAAGATTCGCAAGGCTCCCCCATACACCAAGATGAGAGAAGCACCTCTTCGGCATATCTTCACTTGGCCTTTATCTTCATGACGAACACCTTGGCCTTGATCAACAAATGATCTTCTTCCCTTAACCTTGACTCCAACACATGGAGAATAAGCAAGACCTTGATTCCAACAAATGGAGACAAGCAAGCTAATGGACACCTACAAATATAGCTCAATGCAAATATTAGTCCATAGAGATTGTCATTAATTACCAAAACCATGCATGGGGGCAACCATGCACTTTCACCATCTGCCACCAATGCCGACCACCAAGGCCAACAATCGGCAAAGCAGAGGGACGAGGGACCAACTCCGCTCACAAGCGTCAGCACTCAGGAACAACACGACATGATGCCATACGCCATACAATACCAAACCCTACGAGCAAAACTACTAAACTAGACATACTAGCGTCATATAAAAAAGAGGGAGGGGGCCGAAGCCTCCCTCCCCTCCTCTCCAACAGGCAGAGCCGACACTGGAGAGGGGGAGAGCGGCGACGGGAGGAGGAGACGAGTGCAGGAGAGATCTGAAGAAGGGTAGTAGTGTGCAGATTGCGTGAAAACTCTAGTCCAACTTGCAAAATAGGCGTTGAGATTAAGATCAACGCGACCCTATTTAATCATTCCCCCATTTGGTGTCTGGACAGAAACCATGACCCAACATAGATCCTTCCACCGGACCAACCTGACATTGCCGTGAGCCTTGACGCCCAACGCAACATCGTCGCGAACCTCCCGGACGAGTACATCTGGTTGAAAGAGAGCCGCTGCTGTGAAATCTTGCGCTGCATCGCATTTGCCTTCGAGGACACATGCAGACGTGTTGCATGTAGATGCGAACACATCTCGTCGTCCGGAAGAGAGCACAACTGAGTGGAAAAAGTCAAAAACAAACTTTGAACTTGTGGATGAAAGCTAAATCAAACCCTGATTTTTGAATCCTCGAAATTGGCACTCTGAACTTGTTAATCCCGGTCTATTTTGGACCCTAGACCAGTTTGCGGAACAGGAATACCACAATCCCGGCTGGGATAATGTGCTACTTTCACTGACATTATGGCCCACATGTCATGTCCACCCCCATCCTCAATCCCCCTCGACCACTCCCTGCCTATCACCGTGGCTCACCTACCACCGCCCGATGGCCAGGCACGACGGCCGTCCGACGACCTTGACGCCTGTCCGTGTCGCGGGCCGTCGCGCATGCACCTGTTGCGGCCGCGTCCCAGCGATCGCCGGATGCATTTGGCCACCAGGTCGCAGACGTCGATGTGGACACGCCGGACTCGCCGCTGCTCGACCGCCTCGCGCCGCGCGACGGAGACGGATCCTGGCAATGCTCGCCCTCCATGCCACACGGTTCGCCTGCGATGGCATCACACTCGGGATGCGAGTGGTGGACAAGCTCTTTGAAAGTGCATGGTTGCCCCCATGTGTGGTTTTGGTAATTAATGACAATCTCTATGGACTAACGTTTGTATTGAGCTACTTGTAGGTTGTGTCCATATGCACTGCTTGATCCCCATTTGTTGGAGTCAAGGCTTGAAAGTGCATGGTTGCCCCCATGTGTGGTTTTGGTAATTAATGACAATCTCTATGGACTAATGTTTGTATTGAGCTACTTGTAGGTTGTGTCCATTTGCGTTGCTTGATCTCCATTTGTTGGAATCAAGGCTAAGGGAAGAAGAGTATTTGTTGATCAAGTCTAAGTGCGAGGTGATCAACACTCAAGTCCAAGTGAAGATATGCCGAAGAGTGCTTCTCCCATATTGGTGTATGGGGGAGCAATATGTGAGTCTTCACCGAGTGGAGTGCAATCAAGAAAGGTGGTCCAACTTGAGAAGGAGAAGATCGTCATCATCTAGCTCAAGTGGATTATGCGCAAGGCAAAGGTATGATCTTGATAGGTTTTCTATTTTACCGGTTTCATGTTGTTAGTGGAGAGACCGAGTTATAGGATAAATAGACGTACTATCAAGAGGGGCTCTCGACCAAATATCTTGATCGTATCATCGTAGAGAGCACAAACCTTTGCATCTTTGCAAACATCTTTATTGGTTCTTATTTGGCTCTTATCATGGTGTGGTCTTGGTGCTTGTCATGCTTGTCATGACAAGGCTAAGTTCACCGAAAACGGTTTTCATATGCGTCTTCTATTGCGTTTTCGGTATTGGAGATTTTGCCAGTTCATCCGTGCAGAAGGTTTCACTCTTCCAATTATTTGCAAAATCTCCTTTACTTGTTTTATCATTTACAAGGGTTGCATTTGTCGTCCTCTTTCCAAAAAAATCGGTTTCACGTCATTTGGACTTCATTTGCAAAAGATATATCATTTCCGGTTTGCGAAGTAGAGGTTGATCCTTTCCCCTTTGGTTTTTACAATATATTGTTGGACTATGATGTTTCTCTGCATAATCTTGTTGTGCTCATTGTGACGATTCCATCGAGTCCAAGATTATCGAAAACGGAGTTCGCTTGCAAAAGTTATGGGGTTCTGGTTTTTCTGTTTGGATCTGGCCCGAAGATGGTCCGGAGTCTCCGGTCACCTGTTTTTTGCTGCCAAATGTCTTTTTGTGGTGCGCTACTGTCACATCCCGAATTTTGGCCCTATAAAATTCTTCTTGTCGAAACCAAAATTTGGATTTGGATTTGGATCTTCTGATCTTTGCCCCTCTATTTTATCCCACATTTCCAAAACCCCAAGGTTCTCAAAATATTCATCTTATCTTTAAATGCAAAAAGGGCCTAAACCCTAGCCTTCAAAAGGAAGTGTGCCAAGGGTGACTTCAAAAATTCCCCAAAAATTCCAGAGTGATTCCTAGCTAGGATAGAACCCATTTATGCAAAAATATTGGGTGACTTGTTAAGAAAAGATTTGATTTTTTCCCTGATTTATTTTCTGCCTAAAACCCCAAAACCCTAGCTTTCCAAAGGAAGTAGGTCAAAACCATCTTAAAAAATTCTACAAAAATTCAGGGAGTATCCCCAACCAGTGTATAACCCAAATATGTAAAAATATTTGATACCTTGTTAAGAAAATATTTGATCTTTTCCTATCTAAGTTTCTGCCAAAAATTTCGGTTATTTTGAAAACCCCATAAATCATTTGTCCTTTTCATAAAAACTCCCAAAATAGGTGCCCATAACCATTACCTATCTCAGGGAAAATTTTGGTCTCAATCCCATTTGATTTGAATCCCCAAAACATGATTTTGCTTTTTGACCGAAGGTGTTCGATGAAATTTTTGTAAAGGCCAAGTTTGGAATTTGGGTAAACATTGTTCTGCAAGGTTGTAGAGTTTTGAATTTGGCGCAAGGTGACACGGATAGTTTTTCCTTTTGGTCTCTAGGATGAGAGAAACAAGCCCATGCCGATATCACATGGCCAGAACCGTGGCCACCGCTGGCATGTCCATGCCAGACGGGCGCCGCCGGTTTCTGGTCGTCGCCGTTGGCCTCCCCCGGAGCCCCTCATGCGCCCCCCAGCTTCACCACCTCCCCCTCGACCACCCCATCGGCCAAGCCTCGCCGCCACTGCTCCCCCTGTTCACTGTCGGCCACTAGCCGACGCGCCGCTGCACAGCACTGCCGCGGACCCCGCTCACCTGTAGCCCCTGTGCGCCCGTGCCGTCGACCCTATCCGCTCCCCGCACGCGAATCCCGTCGTCCAGCAGCGCGCTGCTGCTACACCATCATCGCGCCGCCCGTCGACTGCCCTGCCCCGTCCGCCCCGTGTCGCCACCACGGCATGACCACCCGGACCCCCACCGCCACCAGGTGCCACGCCACCCCCGGTCCTATCCCCGGCCCCGGTTTCGCGTCGACAGCACGGCTTGGACACCACACCGACGACGCGCCGCCCGTCGTCCCGTCGCTACCACCAGACAGCTCACCGCCACCTCACCACAACCCTCCCCGGCGGTCACACCCTCGGGACGCTATAAAAGGACCCCCCCCCACCGGCCGCCCTCAAGTACCACACCACCACCCCCTCCCTCTGAGCCTCCTCCCTGCCCATGATTAGCTCCCCGGGAGCACCGGAGCACCGGCGACGAGCGCGTCCCCGCCGCTCTGTCTCCGGGCGATTCCTCACCCCCAGAGCCACCCCGCCGCCCGCACCTCTCCCCTCTTCCAATCCAAACCTCCCGGAGCCCGTAGCCACCCTCACCTTGCCCTAGGACCGCCAGAATCGACGCCCTCATCCTCGACGGTGAGAACGCCGGCGACGGCGACCTCCCTCCCCCACCCTCTGTTCTTATTTCCCGATGCGTACCGATTCGGATTTTAAAGGGCGGGACCCACCCGTCAGGTTTCTAATGTTTTCGAATCGTTTTCTTTTCTGTTTTTTTTCTCTGTTTTGGAAAAACAGTTTTTTAGGGTCAACTTTGGAGGGTCATAACTCTCAAAAAAAATTCAAAATAATATGAATCTTTTCGCAGTAGTTTGGTTTTGAAAAGAAATGTCCAATGCCACTGGTTTCAATGGATTTGAAATTCATTTGCCCACTGAACTTTGTAATTCCTTGCAGAGGGTTTTAACCTTGTTTTTCAACTTATTTAATAGATCCAAACCCTACCTTTGAAGAGGAAGTGGAACCTATCCCTGAAGGTAAGCCATCAGCCCCCAACCATCTGTTTCCAAGTTGCCGAAGCCTTGTTTAACTTGTTTGCTAATTGTTTGAGCGATAGTTGCATCTCACATGCTTATTATTTCATGCTTATGATTTCATGCAATCTATTGTTGTCACCTTTATTTCATGTCTATTATTTTATGTGAGCCGTCAATGCTACTTTTATTTTCTGCAATACGATAAACTCATGTTCCATGAGTTGAGTTCCGGTACCCCGTCTAAATACACGTTGGGTCCTTCCCAAGTGGATTGAAGCGGCTACTTTTCTGTAGAGTTGTGGCGTTGCGTTGGATGGTACCATGCACCACTCCCCATTCCGGCGACGATGGACTGGGGGAACCGCCGCAGTCAATGGAATGGTGGAACGGGATCGCGTGGACGCCTCCACTAACTTTGTAGTCGATCTGTGGCTGTCACTGGCCGGAGGTATCTCCGCCATCGCCCGGTTGACGCTAACCGATTGTTTTATTTTATTTTCTTACTCGACCCGTGGCTGCTACTAGCCGGAGACATCTCCGTCCTCGCCCGGTTGATTTTGGTTATTTTTACTTTCTTACTCGACCGTGGCTGTCACTGGCCGGAGACATCTCCGTCCTCGCCCGGTTGATTTTGTTATTTTATCTTTACTCAACCTGTGGCTGTCACTGGTCGGAGGAAACTCCACCATCGCCCGGTTGACCTTACTTTACCTTGCTAAACTACTATGTGATTATTGTATGCTCATGTATATCTTGTGGACTAACGTTTGTTGCTGTCTTATGGCTGAGAATAAAATTGACTAAAAGATAACCACCTCCGTCGACTAGATTGAGTCTTATAGTGCCACTCGCCAAACACAACCGCACAACCATGCGTCGTTGAAATGGGCAGACCGTAGCTTAGTAGCCTATCAAGCCTCTTTTGATGCTACCCACTTGGCAAGTCTAGTCGGTTACTGCATAGTTGTGGTCGGGGCTAGTCTTGTGAAGGTTCCGGAGCTAGGCGTTGCTCATGAGTTGGGGACGTGCCGGATTCACTTCGTCATAAGACTTAGCCCGAGTGGTAAGTCGGTAGCTATACAAGGAGTGTCTTGGTAGAGCGGACGGCTACGGGGGAATAGGCTTGTGCTGCAGGTACAGGCGGTACAAGCTTAGACCCCAACGTGTGGATAAAAGTTGCAACCTCTCGAGAGCGTCAAATCTAGAATCTAGTATTGTTCCTACCTAAGGAACGGTGTTGGGTCCAGTCACACTAGAGTCAGTCCAGTCGAACACGGAGAAATAAATTCACCAAGCGGTCAGAGTTGGCCAAAACTGTTGTGTGCGCTAGGGCGCAGCCTTGTAATGAGACACTTCTAAGCTATCGTCGGTCCCACCCGCTTAAATAAAGGGTTTATGTTCTTTTATCAATTTCATATATCAGCAAGGGGGTGCTCCTTGGACTGGAGATATGGATGTCTAGATCTCCGGATCGGTGTGTCACAGCTACTGGATTGGTGTACGGTGTCACCGGAAGAGGTTTCGAGTCTTCGGTCCTCCGAGTCTCCGGCCCTCAGTTTTTCTCTGCTCTTTGCTCTTTGTGGTGCGTACTGGATAGGGGCCCGAGCATCCCTGGAGATTGTCCGGAGTCTCCGGCCCTCTGGACCGGAATCTCCGGTCTGCCCCGATGATTGATGGTGGATATTGATAAGTTGGGTGGTGCCCAAGCGAAGGCGGAATTGTAGCTAGTAGCAGTTTTCCCTCAATTAAAGAACCGAGGTTTATCGAACCAGTAGGACTTTGAAATCAACAACGAGGTGAATGTTAAAGATCTCTGGCGCTTAACCTTCAACAGATGTGGACCTGCACACACTCAACCAAAATACTTTGCCCCCAACGGCGGAGAGGTTGTCAATCTCTCCGGTCTCGCAGAACACAAAGCGGTTAATTGTATGATGAAATAAATAAAATATGAAAAAGTGACCATAGGATTAATGATGATTAAAAGCAAGTAAATGAGGTTGAAAACAATGTAAAAATATGGACCGGGGGCCATGGGTTCACTAGTGGAGTCTCTCAAGTAAATAAAATATCCATGTGATGGGTGAACGAATTACAGCTAGGCAATTGACAAGATCGTGACACAAACCCAATTTAGTTATGACCAAAAGGACAGGATAATATTGATATGGAGGCCACGACAGAACAAGACCGTTGAGTCCAACTGCGTCTTTGCTAAATAGTCCACCATGAGCGCTATCCTCCGTCACCCAACGTAATAAGTTGCAAGCAACAGACAAATTGCATTAAGGAAAGTGCATGAAGTAAGCAATACTAAGATCAAAATAGACATTAAAAACCGCTGTTTTTACCCTTAGTAGTCAAGCGGCAACACCCTCGCCTTAGACATTTCTGTACTCGTGCCCAGGAACAAAAGGGGAGTGAACCAACTATCAGCATAATACCCGCTCTTGGAGATACAGCACAACACTTGGCCAAAGTAACGACGCACATACCCTCAAGCCTTATGAAGATGAAACAGCAGGAACTCATAGCACTCACTCAGGGCAACTCAACTGTAAGTGAGTACCTGACCAAGTTCAACGACCTTGTCCGCTATGCCCCTGATGACGTCAATACAGATGAGAAGAAGAAGGACAGATTTCTCCACGGAATGCACCAGGCCATCGAGACCCAGCTCAGCGTCCTACAGTTTCCGGATTTTCAAGCCATGGTAACCACCGCACTGATTTCAGAGAAGGAACACCGCACCATCTATGATTCCCACAAGAAGAAGTTTGAGTCTCGCAAGCACCAGCCAGAGGAAGCTCACAAGAAGCCACGTACCTGGCCACCCAACTCACAGGCCCCTGCACCTCCCACTACCTGGACCCCACCCAGAAAGGAAGGATACCCCCGCAATGAGTTCTACCACAACCGTCCACTCGTGGATGACTGCAAGAGGGAAAATTCCTGCTTTAAGTGCGGCAAGAAAGGGCACTACATAACTGATTGCCCGTTGACCAAGAACAACAATGGCAGTAACAACAATCGCAACCTCAACAACCCTCCCACCGGAACAATCACGCCGCCTCAAGTTGCTCGTGTCCACCACATGTCCGCCGAAGAAACCTGCGAAGACTCCGAAGCAGCGCTTGGTACGTGAACTATCAAACACTAAACTTGCGCTAAGTTTAATTGAATCCGGAGCCTTCCACTCTTGCATCCTCCAAGGATGTTGTTGCAAAGCACTGTTTCCCGTTTTTCCCTGGACCTGGAACTAAGCCATCAAATCATGAACAAGGAATTCCCCAGTAGATTTGGATAAGTCAGAACACTGCAACCATAGCAAGGTCACAAGGACCTGTAAGGTACAACAGGGAAACACACCGGTGGGTCAGCTACCAAGAAACTAAAGGATCGGTTAGATGCCAGTAAACCACACCTATTCCATGA
Organism: Puccinellia tenuiflora; assembly: GCA_012064385.1. Taxonomy (NCBI): domain Eukaryota; kingdom Viridiplantae; phylum Streptophyta; class Magnoliopsida; order Poales; family Poaceae; genus Puccinellia; species Puccinellia tenuiflora. Next base: position 818,886 of record QRDG01000446.1, on the reverse strand, counting down.
GCAACTCGAATCTCGGGGACGAGATTCATTTTAAGGGGGGAAGGTTTGTCACATCCCGAATTTTGGCCCTATAAAATTCTTCTTGTCAAAACCAAAATTTGGATTTGGATTTGGATCTTCTGATCTTTGCCCCTCTATTTTATCCCACATTTCCAAAACCCCAAGGTTCTCAAAATATTCATCTTATCTTTAAATGCAAAAAGGGCCTAAACCCTAGCCTTCAAAAGGAAGTGTGCCAAGGGTGACTTCAAAAATTCCCCAAAAATTCCAGAGTGATTCCCAGCTAGGATAGAACCCATTTATGCAAAAATATTGGGTGACTTGTTAAGAAAAGATTTGACTTTTTCCCTGATTTATTTTCTGCCTAAAACCCCAAAACCCTAGCTTTCCAAAGGAAGTAGGTCAAAACCATCTTCAAAAATTCTACAAAAATTCAGGGAGTATCCCCAACCAGTGTATAACCCAAATATGTAAAAATATTTGATACCTTGTTAAGAAAATATTTGATCTTTTCCTATCTAAGTTTCTGCCAAATTTTTTGGTTATTTTGAAAACCCCATAAATCATTTCTCCTTTTCATAAAAACTCCCAAAATAGGTGCCCATAACCATTACCTATCTCAGGGAAAATTTTGGTCTCAATCCCATTTGATTTGAATCCCCAAAACATGATTTTGCTTTTTGACCGAAGGTGTTCGATGAAATTTTTGTAAAGGCCAAGTTTGGATTTGGGTAAAAATTGTTCTGGAAGGTTGTAGAGTTTTGAATTTGGCGCAAGGTGACACGGATAGTTTTTCCTTTTGGTCTCTAGGATGAGAGAAACAAGCCCATGCCGATATCGGCATGGCCAGAACCGTGGCCACCGCTGGCATGTCCATGCCAGACGGGCGCCGCCAGTTTCTGGTCGTCGCCGTTGGCCTCCCCCGGAGCCCCTCATGCGCCCCCAGCTTCACCACCTCCCCCTCGACCACCCCATCGGCCAAGCCTCACCGCCACTGCTCCCCCCGTTCACTGTCGGCCACTAGCCGACGCGCCGCTGCACAGCACTGCCGCGGACCCCGCTCGCCTGTAGCCCCTGTGCGCCCGTGCCGTCGACCCTATCCGCTCCCCGCGCGCGAATCCCGTCGTCCAGCAGCGCGCTGCTGCTATACCATCATCGTGCCGCCTGTCGACTGTCCTGCCCCGGCCGCCCCGTGTCGCCGCCACGGCATGACCACCCGGACCCCCACCGCCGCCAGGTGGCACGCCACCCCCGGTCCTATCCCCGGCCCCGATTTCGCGTCGACAGCACGGCCTGGACACTACACCGACGACGCGCCGCCCGTCGTCCCGTCGCTACCGCCAGACAGCTCACCGCCACCTCATCACAACCCTCCCCGATGGTCACACCCTCGGGACACTATAAAAGGACCCCCCGGCCGCCCTCAAGCACCACACCACCACCCCCTCCCTCTGAGCCTCCTCCCTGCCCACGATTAGCTCCCCGGGAGCACCGGAGCGCCGGCGACGAGCGCGTCCCCGCCGCTCTGTCTCCGGGCGATTCCTCACCCCCAGAGCCACCCCGCCGCCCACACCTCTCCCCTCTTCCAATCCAAACCTCCCGGAGCCCGTAGCTACCCTCACCTTGCCCTAGGACCGCCGGAATCGACGCCCTCGTCCTCGACGGTGAGAACGCCGGCGACGGCGACCTCCCTCCCCCCTCTGTTCTTATTTCCCGGCACGTACCGATTCCGATTTTAAAGGGCGGGACCCACCTGTCAGGTTTCTAATGTTTTCGAATCGTTTTTTTTTCTGTTTTTTTCTCTGTTTTGGAAAAACAGATTTTTAGGGTCAACTTTGGAGGGTCATAACTCTCTCAAAAAAAATTCAAAAAAATATGAATATTTTAGCAGTAGTTTGGTTTTGAAAAGATCTGTCCAATGCCACTGGTTTCAATGGATTTGAAATTCATTTGCCCACTGAACTTTGTAATTCCTTGTGGAGGGTTTTAACCTTGTTTTTCAACTTATTTAATAGATCCAAACCCTACCTTTGAAGAGGAAGTGGAACCTATCCCTGAAGGCAAGCCATCAGCCCCCAACCATTTGTTTCCAAGTTGCCGAAGCCTTGTTTAACTTGTTTGCTAATTGTTTGAGCGATAGTTGCATCTCACATGCTTATTATTTCATGCTTATGATTTCATGCAATCTATTGTTGTCACCTTTATTTCATGTCTATTATTTTATGTGAGCCGTCAATGCTACTTTTATTTTCTGCAATACGATAAACTAATGTTCTGTGAGTTGAGTTCCGGTACCCCATCTAAATACACGTTGGGTCCTTCCCAAGTGGATTGAAGCGGCTACTTTTCTGTAGAGTTGTGGCGTTGCGTTGGATGGTACCATGCACCACTCCCTATTCCGGCGACGATGGACTGGGGGAACCGCCGCAGTCAATGGAATGGTGGAACGGGATCGCGTGGACGCCTCCACTAACTTTGTAGTCGATCTGTGGCTGTCACTGGCCGGAGGTATCTCCGCCATCGCCCGGTTGACGCTAACCGATTGTTTTATTTTATTTTCTTACTCGACCCGTGGCTGCTACTGGCCGGAGACATCTCCGTCCTCGCCCGGTTGATTTTGGTTATTTTTACTTTCTTACTCGACCGTGGCTGTCACTGGCCGGAGACATCTCCGTCCTCGCCCGGTTGATTTTGTTATTTTATATTTACTCAACTTGTGGCTGTCACTGGTCGGAGGAAACTCCACCATCGCCCGGTTGACCTTACTTTACCTTGCTAAACTACTATGTGATTATTGTATGCTCATGTATATCTTGTGGACTAACGTTTGTTGATGTCTTATGGCTGAGAATAAAATTGACTAAAAGATAACCACCTCCGTCGACTAGATTGAGTCTTATAGTGCCACTCGCCAAACACAACCGCACAACCATGCGTCGTTGAAATGGGCAGACCGTAGCTTAGTAGCCTATCAAGCCTCTTTTGATGCTACCCACTTGGCAAGTCTAGTCGGTTACTGCATAGTTGTGGTCGGGGCTAGTCTTGTGAAGGTTCCGGAGCTAGGCGTTGCTCATGAGTTGGGGACGTGCCGGATTCACTTCGTCATAAGACTTAGCCCAAGTGGTAAGTCGGTAGCTATACAAGGAGTGTCTTGGTAGAGCGGACGGCTACGGGGGAATAGGTTTGTGCTGTAGGTACCGGCGGTACAAGCTTAGACCCCAACGTGTGGATAAAAGTTGCAACCTCTCGAGAGCGTCAAATCTAGAATCTAGTATTGTTCCTACCTAAGAAACGGTGTTGGGTCCAGTCACACTGGAGTCAGTCCAGTCGAACACGGAGAAATAAATTCACCAAGCGGTCAGAGTTGGCCAAAACTGTTGTGTGCGCTAGGGCGCAGCCTTGTAATGAGACCCTTTATAATCTATCGTCGGTCCCCGACCCCTTAAATAAAGTGGTTATGTTCTGTTATCAAGTTGTCATATATTCAGTGCTCCTGGGACTGATATATGGGATGTCTCGATCTCCGGATCGGGGTGTCACAGCTACTGGATTGGGGTACGGATGTGCACCGGAGATGGTTCGGAGTCTTCGGTCCGCCGGAGTCTCCGGCCTCATGTTTTTCTCTGCTCTTTGCGTCTTTGTGGTGCGGTACTGGATAGGGGCCCGGAGCATCCCCGGAGATTGTCCGGAGTCTCCGGCCCTCTGGACCGGAATCTCCGGTCTGCCCCGATGATTGATGGTGGATATTGATAAGTTGGGTGGTGCCCAAGCGAAGGCGGAATTGTAGCTAGTAGCAGTTTTCCCTCAATTAAAGAACCGAGGTTTATCGAACCAGTAGGACTTTGAAATCAACAACGAGGTGAATGTTGAAGATCTCTGGCGCTTAACCTTCAACAGATGTGGACCTGCACACACTCAACCAAAATACTTTGCCCCCAACGGCGGAGAGGTTGTCAATCTCTCCGGTCTCGCAGAACACAAAGCGGTTAATTGTATGATGAAATAAATAAAATATGAAAAGTGACCATAGGATTAATGATGATTAAAAGCAAGTAAATGAGGTTGAAAACAATGTAAAAATATGGACCGGGGGCCATGGGTTCACTAGTGGAGTCTCTCAAGTAAATAAAATATCCATGTGATGGGTGAACGAATTACAGCTAGGCAATTGACAAGATCATGACACAAACCCAATTTAGTTATGACAAAAAGGACATGATAATATTTATGGAGGCATCACGACAAGGAACAAAGACCGTTGAGTCCAACTGCGTCTTTGTCTAAATAGTCCACCATGGGATCGCTATCCAGCCTGTCACCCAACGGTAATAAGTTGCAAGCAACAGACAATTACATTAAGTAAAGTGCATGAAGTAAGCAATACTAATATCAAAATAGACATTAACACCGCTGTTTTACCCTTAGTAGCAACAGCACACCCTCGCCCTTAGACATTTCTGTCACTCGTGCCCAGGAACAAAAGGGGGCGTGAACCCACTATCTAGCATAAATACCCTCTCTTGGAGATACACACAATCACTTGGCCAAAGTAACTACGCACATCGGAGAGCATGCAAGAACATAAATTACTCATATAAGAATCATGCACAATCTGAACATAACTTCATAATCCATCGGATCCCAGCAAACACATCACATAGCATTACAATAATCGATCTTGATCATGTTAGGCAGCTGACAAGATCATAAGACATGAAGCACAACAGAGAGAGACTACCATCTAGCTACTGCCATGGACCCGTAGTCCAAGGTGAGACTACTCACAAATCATCCCGGAGGAAGGCATGTCGATGAAGAGCCCTCCGGGATCAATCTCCCCTCCAGCAGAGTGCCGGGATCAGCTTCAGATTGGACCCCGAACTAGGGTTTTCGGTGAAGGCGCGTCGGGGTCGAGTTTCTGCAAAATAATCGCCGCCTTGATGTTTTTATGTTAACTGTGATTTTATAGGAGTCGGAGGGGGCCGAGGAGGTTCCCACAGGGCAGGGGCGGGCCCCACCCGCGGGTCCCCCCTGGGCCGCGGCAGCTACCCGCGTGTGCCCTGTGGGTTGCCTCCGAGGCTGCCCTTCGGACTCCGTCTTCGTATTGGCGTAAAAATAATACCCGTAAATTTTCGTCCAATTCCGAGAATATTTCCAGAAGTAAATTTCTGAAACAAAAAGACAGCAAAAACAGGGAACTGGCACTGGGCATCTTGTCAATAGGTTAGTCCGACAAAATGCATAAAAATGATATAAATAAAAGTAAAAACATGTGACAATATCACAAAACTAGCATGGATCACTCAAAAATTATAGATACGTTTGAGACGTATCAGCATCCCCAAGCTTAACTCCTACTCGTCCTCGAGTAGTGTCGTGGTATTGTCGAATCTAGCCGGGATAGGGGTGCCATCCGGCTAGGTATACACACCGACAGTAGAGAGAAGACGTGGGGGGAGGAACGTAGCGGGATTCCGGTGACGGGATTACACACAGTTTACCCAGCTTCGGATCACACGACAGTGGCGTGATCCTACGTGCTGCTATAAATCACTATAAGGCAATATGAGCCGATTACAATGATGTTGTGTGTATAGCCTTGGTTGTATGAGGCTGTGGAGATTGTCTCTGCCCTAAGGCGTCCCGTAGGCCGGCTTATAAAGGCGGCCAGGCCTAGGGCTTACAAGGAAAGTCTACCGGCATAAGGAAATAGGAGTCCTAGACTAATACGGCTTAGTTGTCTCGGAATGGCTATGGAAATACCGTGGTAGGTAGGTATGGTGGCTGTTTTGAGGAAGATAGTTGGCTTATGTGTAGGAGAACATGATGAAGTTCTCCCACGGAGTTGGACATGCTTGCGAAGTATGCACCAATCTCAATGTGAGAGAGGGCATTGCGCAGCACCGAAGAGGCTATCAAAATATGGAAGTGGAAGTGCCAAAAACCAAAGCTCATAATGCATTTCGTATATTGCAAACAACTAGCAGTTTCAATGTTCCACAAATGGTTAGAGACACCCCGAGAGGAATCGTGGTGGCGACACAAGTGCCCCGTTAGCTTCCCCGACCGTTGCAGTAACTAGGGACTTATTTTCAACTTAGTAGAATTCATGACACATTAGCATTGTTGACTTAGGTTGTTTAGTTCAGAAGAGTACAGCTCCATGCTTTAATAACACCTCTCCACTAATCAGCTCTAACACCATTAACCAACACATTTTAACCATTAGTTATTTTAGTGCCTCAAAACAATTGAAGAGTATCAAATTATCCACATATTGATCTACAAGACTATGCAGGTTTTTCTATTTCATACTACTGCCACATGCATAGCATTTTTCCGATCTAACACATTAACCAAGCAACCAAAACAACTCTCCAACAAATATAAGTGAAGAACAAGAAAGTTTAACTTAACAACTAGTAGCTCTAAACAAGATAAAAGCTAAAAGCGAGAGCTTACTTGTAGCGACCTTCCCTTTTAAAGATAGGCCAAGATCCCTGTGTTATCGTGCTAGTCCCTGGATCGAATAGCTAGCACCACAGTTTAAGATGAAATATCATACATTGCGTCAAGATTCTATTACAACGTATGATCCAGAAAAAATAAATATTATAAATTGCATAGCCAAAGGCTAGCATGTTACAAAGTTCAGCAGCGGAAAACATATAATAGCATGGAGCCTCATCATCTTCATGTGCCACAGGCAGACATGTTGGTTGCAGACTCGAAACCCGAAAGCGTTCCTTACTCGTCGTCGGAACAACCTGCAACGGTAAAAAAAGTTGCAGCCAAAAATTGGTCAGAACCATTGGAATGGATCTGGCAAGTGATACTTGTGGACTCATAAAGGCAAACTCCTATTAGCTATATGCATATTTGGCTGGTGGAGTTCAAGGCTATTTTGCGTAAAGCCAACTTATCCTAACTCTTCGTAAAACTTCTTTTCAAATAAATGAGACCTTCATGGCATGAAAACCACCGTCTCAACTACTCTTGTTCACTCTTCAAATTTTACTTGAGAAATTGGAATGTTGAGATCCTCTATTAACATCCTTGTTCAGCTGCTCAGAATTGTCCGTAACCAGAGACACGGCTATGATCATAGTTTTACACTCTCGAGAGGTTGTGCACGTTCACCACTTGACTCAATCAACCCATTCAGTCCTTTACCCTCATGTAGTGAAAAGGAAAGGAGAAGATTAAGACGAGACCTTTGGGAAATGTTCCCCGGTTCCTCTGGGCAGACCCATACAAGACAACATCCGCTGAGAACTGCCGGAATCGGGGCCTATAACTTACTTAGTCAAGGCAGAGCCATAATACCAAGTGGCTGCACTGGAAGCAATCTTCACACGGAGTAACTTCAAATCTCATTATTCCTGGGTGGCCATCCACAAGTGCACATACTCGGGTAAACCATAGACATGGCTCCGAGTAGCCACTCAACTTCGCCTCCAATAGAGCAAACCAATTCCACCCAGGTGTTTGTTTAACTCAGTAGAAATTAACTTTCCATAGTAAAACTCATAGCATAGCATTTCAAAACTTCTACTAAGATATTGTATAGGTACTAGACACTTAGGAATATTTGGAGTAGTACTAAATAGGTCTAGCATAGCATAGTAATAACACCTGACATGCAATTCTACTTAGAAAAAGTAAACTACAATGCATATTCAAAATACTTAGGAAATTTATGCAGTGAGCATCACTTGCCTTAGAGTGTTGTCGTTGCTCACAATCTCTTTTCAACGTAAGATGATACTCTCCGTTCAATCTAAACAATATAAACAAACAACAAAGACAACAATACAACAATCAATAAAACATGCATAACAATAAATATGGACAACAACAAAACAAAAGGGTTGGTGGTCCAAGTTCAACACATGATCCAATATGCAAAAATAATCAATGCATTAGGGTTTGTGGTTTTCCATTGAGGGTCAAAGGATGGTCTAAGGTCAAAAATAGGTTTGAAGGGTGGCTCAAAGGTTCTAAGGGTTGGTTTTGGTCTCTCTGGATAGAAGCAAAAATTTGGGTATTTTTCTAATAAGAAAACAGTTTAAAAAGATTTATAGAATTTAAACTATATAAAAAATACTCAAATTGAGTCTCTGATTTTTAAATCATCAAAATAATGCTCAAAAATATTTTGCAACAGAGGAATAAAAATACTCATATTCTAGGGTTTCTAAAACTATTTTTCTTGCAATTTTTGGACTTATAGAAATAAAGTTATGTCAAAATTATTCAAATCACACATTTGAAATTTGAATAATTTAAACTAACTCAAAACATAAAACTAAAACACCAGAAATATTCTACAAGTTCTAAGGATTTCAAATATATAAAAATATTTGAATTTGGCCAAACAGATAAAAAGATATGATTAATCTAAGGTCTAGGGGTGTTTCTGCAAAACTGCAGATTAAAAACTATTCGGGAAATTCACAGAAAAGGCTGGGCTCGGCTCAGATCGGCTGGGCTGGGCTTGAGCCGTGGCTCGGCTTCGGCTCGGCTTCATCAGATCTGAGACGTCAGATTCAGATCTGACGGCTGTAACGGGATCCTACCGGTTCACTTTTATGGGATCTATTCCTAGGCGTCAGATCCTGATCGGACGGTGCACGATGCGTTGACCTTTACCTGGCGGCGCGGGTGGCCGGACGCGGGAGGAGGACGGCGGCGCGACGTCGGCCGAGGACGATTTCGACGACGGGGTGGTCCCCGGGTTGCGCTGGAGGTGGCCGCGGGTGCGGCTCGACGCGGGCTTCCCGATGGTGTGCTCGGAGCTCCCGGAGGTGGTCTCTACCGGCGGCGGTGGGGTGTCCTTGGTCGGCCGCGGAGTTTGGACTTCGGCGAGCTCGTGCTCGTCGTCCTGGATGCAGCAAAAAGAGGGGAGAGGGTCAGGAGGTTGCGCACGAGTGAGGGGACGAGGGGTAGGCCAAAAAGGGGCGGTGCGGATGGCTACCTTCGCCGGAATCGTCAAAATTCGGTGGCAGACAGCTCGAACTCCGGCGAGCAAATTCGGTGGCATGGCGGCGTGAAACAGAGGGGGGTGAGAGGGAAAACAGGGAGGAGGTCGATGGATTTATAGTGGTGGGGTTAGGGTTCCGATTGAGTCAATCAATCATCGGCAAACGAGCGAGAAAATCGACGGGAACGAGAGCGAGATTTTCGGTCGGGAGGTTAGGGAAGGTGACGTCATCAAGGGTCCCACTGTCAGGTATTTTTCTTTTTCCTTTTTCTTTTTCTGTTTTCTTTTATAACTTTTGAAATAATGCTCCAAAACATGTGAAATAAATTTGTAAAAATTTGTAAAATTCAAAATAATCATTTGGGACATTTGGCAACTTTTTCCAAATTATTTTATTTTGAAATAAAAACAAATATTGCATATATGCATAATTGACACCTTTATGTCAAAATAACAAATAGGCTTTTATAAAATTCTTTTGAACTCAAATAAATTCTAGAAAATAGTATGAGCAATATCATTTAAAATGATAGACTCCAACAAATATTTTGGGACAAAACACTTTATTTAAGTAGAGTTTGATAAATCCTTTCAAATACAAATACCCATTTAATTATGGGCTTTGTCAAATATGAAAAACTTTGCATAAAAGGTTTTTAGGATTTTATAGAAATCCAAATTAAGTATTTTATTTCCAAATCTTTAAAACTTGAAATTGAAGGATAAAAGAATATTTAATATAATATCCCTTTAAGAAAATCAAAGTAATCTTCAAAGATGGTTTTTTTTGGAGACTTTATCTATTTAATAATAAAAGTTTTAAATTTTTGTGATTTTTAAAACATTCCAAAATTTGGGATGTTACAAACCTACCACCCTTAAAAGGAATCTCGTCCCGAGATTCGAAGAGGCTAGAAAGAAGGATAGGTTTGGGATCTCCGGGTTTAGGCAACTGGGTGGGCTACCACCCTTAAAAGAAACTTTTGTAGGTAGTCTTGGGCTTCCGTCTTTGGATTTGGGTCCATCTGGATATTTGTGGATCCTTGGATCATGGAACTCATTTCCAATAGGTGGGTGTCTATTCACATCCTTGTTGGGTATCGACAAGGGGTGTCTCTCCTTGAGTCTTCCAAAAGTCCATGATGAGAGGATTTCACAATGTCATGTCATCCCTATCAGATTTGTCATTGGTATGTTGTTTCTCCTGGTTCTCTTTCTTCAGTGCTAGCACTACACCATTTCTAACGAAACTCTCATGGTTGGTCAACAATTCCATTTGTAGGATTTCTTCTTCTTCTCGAGAGCTGGGGTTTAACCTTACCATATAATTTACGTTTAGGCAACACTTGCCTCACATAGGGTTATAGTATTCCAGTGGCTCAGGTTCATCGTCGGCTCTCTAATAGGTTTTGTCACTCAAGATTTACCAATCCAAATATTGAGGTGAATAATATGAGTAGCAGGATGGGTGATCAGTCCATCATGTATCCGTATCATTTCCTCAATAAGTATATTGGTGAATCACGTAGCCTATCTCTTGGACATCCTCACTTGTCTGACAGAAGGTTACCAATCTGTAAGACAAACCTGAGTTAAACTATCGAACCTTTAATACTACGGGGTTGCGAAAGCTCCTTCACACACTAGCTCACAAGCTATAACTTCTCCTCTGATTTCTTCTCCATTGGTGTAGTAAGATTTCCATGATATGTTTGAGTTGTTGAGCCACTCGTTACACCCTTTGCATGGGGTGGCCACCGATTGTTGCAATCCAAGAGGTAAGTCACTTCGGTTGGCATATTGGTGATGCTTCTGGTTGGGTTTAGCAGAGATGAGTGGAGATAGAAAGAGACTAAAAGAAGTTCTACCCATAACCAGCAGATCAAAGCAATTCATTTTACAAACAACATGTAGCAAGCATCAAGGAACATGGTTCAATCACCAACAAACAAACAATCTAGTATTACCATACCAACTAAGTTGATATGATCAATACACTACCACATTATCGTTGTTCTAACAAAGTATCTAAATGGTGGTCTCATCTATCTCTTCCTTGAGTGCTTCAGCGTACTCTTAAACTTCCTTCAGGTATCTCTGGCTGTTATGTGGTCTAAGTATTTCTTCAGGGTTTCTTCAATGACCTTCAATGTAGTTCCTCTTGTTGAGTCAAAGACAATGCACTAAGTTGATGAAAATATGAACTCCAATTGTCTTGTGGCGATCTTCCTCGATCTTACACTAGGATCGCTGCACTCACCAGTAGCAGTAAGGGTCCTTTTTAAATGAGGAAAGATGTCTTAGAAGGTGAATAGTAGAGGAGAGTATAAGAAGGATAACTTGTAAATATTTTATTTTCAGAAAATTGAATAAAATATATTTTGAATTCTAGGTCTTTTCCTAGTTCTAATCCAAACCTAGGGTTTCGAACCTACAGGCAACACAATGCTCTGATACCATCTGTAGCAACCTTGCCTTTTAAAGATAGGCCAAGATCCCTGTGTTATTGTGCTAGTCCCTGGATCGAATAGCTAGCACCACAGTTTAAGATGAAATGTCATACATTGCGTCAAAATTCTATTACAATGTATGATCCAGAAAAAATAAACATTATAAATTGCATAGCCAAAGGCTAGCATGTTACAAAGTTCAGCAGCGGAAAACATATAATAGCATGGAGCCTCATCATCTTCATGTGCCACAGGCAGACATGTTGGTTGCAGACTCGAAACCCGAAAATGTTCCTTACTCATCATCGGAACAACCTGCAACGGTAAAAACGTTGCAGCCAAAAATTGGTCAGAACCATTGGAATGGATCTGGCAAGTGATACTTGTGGACTCATAAAGGCAAACTCCTAATAGCTATATGCATATTTGGCTGGTGGAGTTCAAGGCTATTTTGCGTAAAGCCAACTTTATCCTAACTCTTCGTAAAACTTCTTTTCAAATAAATGAGACCTTCATGGCATGAAAACCACCGTCTCAACTACTCTTGTTCACTCTTCAAATTTTACTTGAGAAATTGGAATGTTGAGATCCTCTATTAACATCCTTGTTCAGCTGCTCAGAATTGTCCGTAACCGGAGACACGGCTATGATCATAGTTTTACACTCTCGTGAGCTTGTGCACGTTCACCACTTGACTCAATCAACCCATTCTGTCCTTGACCCTCATGTAGTGAAAAGGAAAGGAGAAGATTAAGACGAGACCTTTGGGAAATGTTCCCCGGTTCCTCTGGGCAGACCCATACAAGACAACATCCGCTGAGAACTGCCGGAATCGGGGCCTATAACTTACTTAGTCAAGGCAGAGCCATAATACCAAGTGGCTGCACTGGAAGCAATCTTCACACGGAGTAACTTCAAATCTCTTTATTCCTGGGTGGCCATCCACAAGTGCACATACTCGGGTAAAACCATAGACATGGCTCCGAGTAGCCACTCAACTTCACCTCCAATAGAGTAAACCAATTCCACCCAGGTGTTTGTTTAACTCAGTAGAAATTAACTTTCCATAGTAAAACTCATAGCATAGCATTTCAAAACTTCTACTAAGATATTGTATAGGTACTAGACACTTAGGAATATTTGGAGTAGTACTAAATAGGTCTAGCATAGCATAGTAATAACACCTGACATGCAATTCTACTTAGAAAAAGTAAACTACAATGCATATTCAAAATACTTAGGAAATTTATGCAGTGAGCATCACTTGCCTTAGAGTGTTGTCGTTGCTCACAATCTCTTTTCAACGTAAGATGATACTCTCCATTCAATCTAAACAATATAAACAAACAACAAAGACAACAATACAACAATCAATAAAACAAGCATAACAATAAATATGGACAACAACAAAACAAAAGGGTTGGTGGTCCAAGTTCAACACATGATCCAATATGCAAAAAAAATCAATGCATTAGGGTTTGTGGTTTTCCATTGAGGGTCAAAGGATGGTCTAAGGTCAAAAATAGGTTTGAAGGGTGGCTCAAAGGTTCTAAGGGTTGGTTTTGGTCTCTCTGGATAGAAGCAAAAATTTGGGTATTTTTCTAATAAGAAAACAGTTTAAAAAGATTTATAGAATTTAAACTATATCAAAAATACTCAAATTGAGTCTCTGATTTTTAAATCATCAAAATAATGCTCAAAAATATTTTGCAACAGAGGAATAAAAATACTCATATTCTAGGGTTTCTAAAACTATTTTTCTTGCAATTTTTGGACTTATAGAAATAAAGTTATGTCAAAATTACTCAAATCACACATTTGAAATTTGAATAATTTAAACTAACTCAAAACATAAAACTAAAACACCAGAAATATTCTACAAGTTCTAAGGATTTCAAATATATAAAAATATTTGAATTTGGCCGAACAGATAAAAAGATATGATTAATCTAAGGTCTAGGGGTGTTTCTGCAAAACTGCAGATTAAAAACTATTCGGGAAATTCACAGAAAATGGCTGGGCTCGGCTCAGATCGGCTCGGGTGGGCTTGAGCCGTGGCTCGGCTTCGGCTCGGCTTCATCAGATCTGAGACGTCAGATTCAGATCTGACGGTTGCAACGGGATCCTACCGGTTCACTTTTATGGGATCTATTCCTAGGCGTCAAATCCTGATCGGACGGTGCACGATGCGTTGACCTTTACCTGGCGGCGCGGGTGGCCGGAGGCGGGAGGAGGACGGCGGCGCGACGTCGGCCGAGGACGGTTTCGACGACGGGGTGGTCCCCGGGTTGCGCTGGAGGTGGCCGCGGGTGCGGCTCGACGCGGGCTTCCCGATGGTGTGCTCGGAGCTCCCGGAGGTGGTCTCTACCGGCGGCGGTGGGGTGTCCTTGGTCGGCCACGGAGTTCGGACTTCGGCGAGCTCGTGCTCGTCGTCCTGGATGCGGAAAAAAGAGGGGAGAGGGTCAGGAGGTTGCGCACGAGTGAGGGGACGAGGGGTAGGCCAAAAAGGGGCGGTGTGGATGGCTACCTTTGCCGGAATCGTCAAAATTCGGTGGCAGACAGCTCGGACTCCGGCGAGCAAATTCGGTGGCATGGTGGCGTGAAACAGAGGGGGGTGAGAGGGGAAACAGGGAGGAGGTCGATGGCTTTATAGTGGTGGGGTTAGGGTTCCGATTGAGTCAATCAATCATCGGCAAACGAGCGAGAAAATCGACGGGAACGAGAGCGAGATTTTCGGTCGGGAGGTTAGGGAAGGTGACGTCATCAAGGGTCCCACTGTCAGGTATTTTTCTTTTTCCTTTTTCTTTTTCTGTTTTCTTTTATAACTTTTGAAATAATGCTCCAAAACATGTGAAATAAATTTGTAAAAATTTGTAAAATTCAAAATAATCATTTGGGACATTTGGCAACTTTTTCCAAATTATTTTATTTTGAAATAAAAGCAAATATTGCATATATGCATAATTGACACCTTTATGTCAAAATAACAAATAGGCTTTTATAAAATTCTTTTGAACTCAAATAAATTCCAGAAAATAGTATGAGCAATATCATTTAAAATGATAGACTCCAACAAATATTTTGGGACAAAACACTTTATTTAAGTAGAGTTTGATAAATCCTTTTAAATACAAATACCCATTTAATTATGGGCTTTGTCAAATATGAAAAACTTTGCATAAAAGGTTTTTAGGATTTTATAGAAATCCAAATTAAGTATTTTATTTCCAAATCTTTAAAACTTGAAATTGAAGGATAAAAGAATATTTAATATAATATCCCTTTAAGAAAATCAAAGTAATCTTCAAAGATGGTTTTTTTTGGAGACTTTATCTATTTAATAATAAAAGTTTTAAATTTTTGTGATTTTTAAAACATTCCAAAATTTGGGATGTTACATTACTAGAAAACAGACAGTAGCTAAGAATACTCAAAAAGATATAAGCGAAGCAAAGGAGTATTCAAACGAAAAAGCGGAGCGTGTCTCTCTCCCACACAAATAAAGCTAGGAACCAAAAAATATATGACCAGAAAACAAACAAATAAAACTGAAAGTAAAAAGACGCTCCAAGCATAGCACATAATATGTAAAGTGATAAAAACGAAGTTCAACGAAGACGACCTTATGATAGTCGATGAAGATGAGGGGATGCCTTGGGCATCCCCAAGCTTTGACTCTTGATAGTTCTTGATATTCATAGTGGGTGCCATGGGGGCATCCCCAAGCTTGAGCTTTGATCCATCCTCGATTTCTTCATATTCCTCTCCTTTGGAACTTAAAAACTCACTTCACACAAAACTTCTCATAATTTGATTAGAGGGTTAGTGCTCATAAATTAAAACGCACATGTGTTCAACTCATGACAAATTGCAAACCAACTTAATTAAACATTAGCTACAGTTTACTAAGCCTCAATGTGGCACTCCACCGCTAGAGTATCACATATGACGATGGTAAAGAGACAAATGCAAAATAAAAACAGAATCTGTCAAAATCTGAACTGTCTGTAAAGATCGATTTTTTCGAGGCACTTCTGCAGCTCAAATCAAAAAACTTGAAACTAACGAAAGATAGATAAAAGCATCAGGCTTGCTGTAAAAAATTATCAGAAAAAGATAAAGTTCTGGCGATTTTAGGATTTTCGTGCAACATGTGCACAGAATCTGTTTTGGGACAGCAACACAATACCTCGCACTTTCAATGCATTAGAGGCTAAACTTGGCACAAAAAACTAAAAGAAAAAGATACAATGAAGTTTCTAGAGAGGTAATAACTTCATGACTCAAGAAAAACAAAAATAAAACTGAAAGTAAAAGATGGGTTGCCTCCCAACAGGCGATTTTCTTTAACGCCTTTTAGCTAGGCACAATGCCAAATATCAAGTTTTTTCGGAGGCCTTTGCAACATCAAGAGCATAGATTGACCTTATGATTGATTCAAAAGGAAGCTTCTTTCTATTTCTAGGGAAGTGTTCCATCCCTTTTTTATGGGGGAACTGAAACTTTATATTTCCCTCTTTCATATCAATAATAGCACCAACGGTTCTCAAAAACGGTCTTCCCAAAATAATGGGACAAGAAGCATTGCACTCAATATCCATAACAATAAAATCAACGGGAATATAATTATCATTAACAACAATATGGACATCATCAACTCTACCCAAAGGTTTCTTTTTAGAAGAATCAGCAAGATGAACATTTAAATAGCACTCTTCCATAGGATTTAAATCAAGCATATCATAGAAACTTTTAGGCATAACGGAACACTTGCACCAAGATCACATAAAGCATTGCAATCAAAGTAATTTATTTTCATCTTAATATTGGGTTCCCAACCATCTTCTAACTTCCTAGGGATAGAGGTTTCAAGCTTTAGTTTTTCTTCCCTGGCCTTGATAAGAGCATCGGTAATGTGTTTGGTAAAGGCAAGATTTATTTTACTAGCATCCGGTGTCTTAGCAAGTTTTTGTAGGAACTTAATGACTTCAGTAAGATTGCAATTATCAAAATCAATTTCATCATCTTTAAATAAACTAGGAGGATCCTCTTTAGTGGTTTGGATAGTATAAACTTTAACAGTTTTCCTATTCATTTCAGAAATTCGAGCTTCTTCAGCCTCTCTAGCCCACCTAGCTTTCAAGAGAGCCATCATCCTTTCATTTTCATTAATTTGAAGAGAGATAGCATTTAAAGATTCATTATGTTTGTCTTGATTTGGAGTGGTTCTAATTTTCAAAATTTCAACATCATGAGCAAGAACGTCTACTTTAGAGACTAGACTATCCAGTTTTTCCAACTTCTCTTCAACAGTTTTGTTAAAAGCTTTTTGCGAAGTGATAAATTCCTTTAAAACATTTTCAAGATCAGAGGACACATTATTATTAGGATTATAAGAATTACCATAGGAATTACCATAAAAGTTGCCATTATTGGGAGGATAAGGCTTATAGTTGTTACTACCAAAATTATTTCGATAAGCATTATTGTTGAAGTTGTTTCTATTAAGAAAATTAACATCAACTTGATCCTTTTCTTGGGAAATTAATTAAGCAAGTGGAACATTATTAGGATCAATATTGGACTGATTGGTATCAAGCATAGACATAATCATATCAACCTTATCACTCAAAGAGGAGATTTCCTCAACAGAATTTACCTTCTTACCACTTGGAGCTCGTTCGGTGTGCCATTGTGAATAATTTGTCATCACCTCATCCAAGAGTTTAGTTGCTGCACCTAATGTTGTGGACATGAAGGTGCCTCCCGCGGCTGAGTCCAAAAGGTTCCTTGAAGAAAAATTCAAACCTGCATAAAAAGTTTGGATAACCATCCACATAGTTAATCCATGCGTGGGACAATTCTTAACCATATATTTCATTCTTTCCCAAGCTTGAGCAACATGTTCATTATCAAATTGTCTAAAGTTCATAATGTTACTCCTTAGTTGTATGATTTTAGCAGGTGGATAATATTTTCCAATAAAAGCATCTTTGCATTTAATCCAAGAATCAATGCTATTTTTAGGCAAAGACAATAACCATTCTTTTGCTCTCCATCTCAAAGAGAAAGGGAAAAGTTTCAGTTTTATGATGTCACTTTCCACCTCTTTATACTTTTTCATATCACATAACTCAACAAAGTTATTTAAATGAGAGGCGGCATCATCAGTACTAGCACCAGAAAATTGCTCTTTCATAACAAGATTTAGCAAGGCAGGCTTCATTTCATAAGATTCCGCTTTAGTAGTGGGTGGAGCAATTGGGGACCATATGAAATCATTGTTATTAGTGCTAGTAAAGTCACATAACTTGGTGTTTTCAGTAGAAGACATAATGATAAGATAAAATAACAAGACAGAAATAAAGACTACACTAATTTTTTGGGTTTTAAAATTTTGAAACAGGAAAATAAACTAAACGAGATATAAAGCAAGCAAGACAAAAACAAAGTAAAGAGATTGAGAGTATGAGACTCCGTCTTCGTCTTGGCATAAAAATAATCCCCGTAAATTTTCGTCCAATTCCGAGAATATTTCCAGAAGTAAATTTCTGAAACAAAAAGACAGCAAAAACAGGGAACTGGCACTGGGCATCTTGTCAATAGGTTAGTCCGACAAAATGCATAAAAATGATATAAATAACAGTAAAAACATGTGACAATATCAAACAACTAGCATGGATCACTCAAAAATTATAGATACGTTTGAGATGTATCAATGATCCAGTGAGCCCGGAGCCTGGCCGGAATCTCCGGCCCACTTACACCGGAGTCTCCGGTCCGCGCAGGCTGTAACGGCTAGTTTTTGGGGGAGGCTATAAATAGCCTCCTTCTTCCCCAAGAGCTGGCTGCTCACTTTCCCTCTCTCTCTCCTCCATTGTTGCAAAACTTGTGAGCTTGATTCCTCCACTTCCCTTCCATGATTCTTGCCATTTTTTAGGGAAACAAGAGAGGAGATCTAGATCTACCATTGCACCAATCCATTCCTCCTCTAAGTGAGGGGAACCTAGTGGATCTAGTTCTTCGAGTTCTTTTGTGGTTCTCCTCTTTGTTCTTCCTCCTAAATCCCTCCATAGCATTAGTTGCTTTGGTTGGATTTTGGAGAGAAGGATTTGACCACTTGGTGTGTTCTTGCCTTTTGCATTAGTTGCATCGGGTTGTGCTTTCCACGAAGATTCGTGGGATTGAAGTTTAGAAGCTTATTACTCTTGGGTGCATTGTGTTCCCAAGAGCTTGTGCCTCTTTGAAGGGCCGCAACATAGAAAACAAAAAAAATTCCTACGCAAAGATGGCGGAATAAACCCAACACGAGATCTGATCTACGAGAGGTTGGTAGCAAGAAGGAGATCGAATCTCACCCTCGAAGAAAACCGTGAGAGTTTTGTCGAGGCAGGGGTTGGCTAGTCGATCCCCGCAACTAGACTCGTCTAGTCGCGAGGAGATGTATTACCAAGCGCCGCACGAGCAACTCCTCCGAGAGATCCACACGTACAGCTCGATGAAGACTCCACGTTCTTGATCCCGCAAGAGGTGGTGGAGAGGCTCGCGAGATCAGCAGCACGACGACGGTGGCGTGGTGGTTATGGTGGAGATCCGACAGGGCTTCGCCAAGCGTCTGCGGAGGGAGAGGAGGAGGAGGTGGTGCGGCTAGGGAGGAGGGGAGGGGCGGCGGCTTGGGAGGAGAACAAAAGGGTGCGGCAGCCCTCCCCTGCCTCCTCCTTATATAGGAGGCCAGGGGGGCTGCGCCCCACCCCCTCCTAGGGCCGGCGGCTAGGGGAGGCTTGGCCCCCAAGCCAGCCGCCCTAGGGTTAGGGTTTGGCTGGCTGGCCCCCCCCCTTCTTGGGCTTGCCCGCATGGGCCCCTTAGGGCATGGTGCGGCTAGCCCATGAGGCTAGCCCACCACCCCTTTAATTCCATGTGGGCCCCATACTCCTATGGGCCCCACTTCTAGACCCCTCTAGAACCTTCTAGAATATTCCGGTACTTTACCGATAAATTCCCGAACCTTTTCGATACCTCCGGAAACCACTTTCCTTATATGAATCTTATTCTCCGGACCACTCCGGAACTCCTCGTGACGTCCGGGATCCTATCCGGGACTCCGAATCAATATTTTTTCTCACCATCATTTATCTCGAACCCTAACTACATCGAACGTTAAGTGTGTGACTCTGCGGGTTCGTGAATTTGTCATATTAATAGCGGGACCGGGATGCCCATATCGACGAAGTACTTTACCAGTCGAACCACAATGTCCGGGATTCAATTAATCCATATACGATTCCTTTTGTTTCACGATATTTTACTTGTCCGAGATTCAATCCACCGATATCTCCATATCTGATTAATCTCGTTCCTGACAAGTTCTCTTTACTCGTTCCCATAGAATAGGATCCCTTATGACTAGCTACTTAGTCATATGCTTGCAAGCGTTTGGATGCTATACTACCGAGAGGGCCCAGAGATATCTATCCAACTGATGGACGAACAAATCCCAGTCTCGATTCATGCCACCCAACAACCTATCATTGGAGAACCTGAAAGCCACCTTTATAATCACCCAGTTACGAAGTGACGTTTGATGTCCACAAAGCACTCCTCCGATAAGCGGGAGTAACATAATCTCATGGTCTAAGGAAACTACATTTGACATCTATTTAATTTGAGTCTTGTCCATCATATCATCTCCCATGATACAAACTTCGTTTATCAAGTGATTCATAAATCCATGATTAGGAAACGTCTAATCATCACTTTGATCAAACGAACTAGTCACAATAGGAAAGACTAGGGACACATTACCGTTTATATTCCACACATGTATTTGTTTCCAATTAATACAATTCTAGCATGGATATAAACATTTATCATGAACGGGAAATATGATAACCAATAACCTTTATTATTGCCTCTTGGGCATATTCCCAACAGTCTCCCACTTGCACTAGAGTCAATAATCTAGTTTACATTTGTAGCAATCTAACACCCATGGCCTCTCGGTGTTGATCATGTTTTGCTCGTGGAAGAGGTTTAGCCACATTCAGATCCGTATGCACCTTGCAAATCTCTATGTCACCATCCTTGACATTCTCAAGCAAATTGTGATAGCGGCGCTTAATATGCTTGGTATTCTTGTGTGAAGTCGGGTCCTTGGCAAGAGCTATTGCACCTGTATTGTCACAGTACAGGGCCAGAGGTCTTGACGCACTTGGAACCACACTCAGCTCTGAGAGGAACTCCTTCATCCAGACTGCTTCACTTGCTGCCGACGAGGTCGCAACATACTCCGCTTCAGTTGAAGATTTCGCCACCACGCTCTGCTTGGAACTCCTCCAACTCACAGTGCCACCATTCAGAATAAACACGTATACAGACTGAGACTTAGAGTCATCTGGATCTGTGTCCCAACTAGCATCGACGTAACTCCTTACGACAAGCTCTTGGTCACCTCCATACACGCGAAACATTTCCTTAGTTCTATTTAGATACTGAAGGATATTCTTAACAGCTGTCCAGTGTTCCACTCCTGGATCACTTTGGTACCTGCTAGTCAAACTTACAGCATGGCACACATCTGGTCTAGTACATAGCATGGCATACATGATAGAGCCTATTGCAGAGGCATAAGGAACATTGTTCATTATCTCTCTATCTTCTGCCGTAACAGGACTCTATCTTCTGAAGTAAAAGAGGCAGATGAGATTTGAAAATTGAAAATTGCAAGGAATCCAGTGGTCATAGGAGCTATAACTAGAGGATCTAAAGTAGATGGAATAAAAAGAACCAGAGTTCAAGGATGAGAAAGTATACCGTGTCAGAACCAGGATACAAGGAGATTGACATCTAAAGGATTGTACATCCTGATTACAAGTGACAGGAGGATCACCTGTAAGACAGAGTATTCATGGTTGGATGGACTACCTGTGTCTAAGCAATTCTGAGGAAGCAAACCACTTAGGAAGAACAATGTTCTATATAGCCAGTAAGGACAATTATCTCAGAGGTTCTGGAGCTTAGGCGATGAGCTTACCATTAGAAGTAAAGTCCCTTTAGTATTCTGATTATAAGAAGGTGTACCTACGACCATATCTAAAGATCTTATAAGGGTGTAGAAGGGAATCTTTGACGGAGGGCTATTAAGCCAGGGTAACACAAAGAATCTGAATTGGATGATTGAAAGTCATGAAGGAGTAGAAAGATCTTTGGAATGTATCAAATAATTGATGAAAGTTGACAGATGGATAGTATGGACCAATGGAGGATACACAAAAGTATGTTGGACAAGGGATCATCAAGATCTGCGTCCTCATTAGCAAGGAATTTGAGAGAATATATCTGCATAAGTTCTTTCTACATACCTCTACGTGAGAGGAGTCGAAACTTCGGGACGAAGTTTAGTTTAAGGGGGAGAGAATGTAATACCCCGCAGTTTAGAGAGTTGAAAGGGTAGAAATAGACTTTGTGCATTCGCATAGCATGCATCTGAAAATGCGGGAAATTTTCGCGCTTTTAAATAAAGGAGACAAAGTGATCGATGTTTCGCTCGACTCGATGAGTTAGGGTTTAGATCATCATGTCAAGTGCAATAAACTTCGAGATGAGCTTTATACCAAATTAAATGGAAATCACAAAAACAAGAAAGGAGTTATCACTCGACAGACTAATTAGTCGATTGTCGAGGTGCGAGGTTTTTGAACATGACCTATCCTAATTTTCAAGACTTTTGAACACAATTAGATATTATGACAAGATATAATTCAAATCAATTATACAATAACATTATATATCCATTATCATCTTATTACAACATTCACACCAATATTATCACATGAGAATTAATTCCTCATTTCAAATCATCAATTTACCATAAATATATTATCATCTCATCATCTTTACACATATTCAATACATTAACAAATCCATATCTCACCATCTTAGATCCCCATTCATTCATACATGATCTCAGAACTATTCATATAAGAATCCCAAGACAACAAGTTATAATATATCATCTCATCTTATCACATTCTTTCAAACAATATGATCATACATGAATTCATATATCCAAGATCTTATCACATCATCCTATAGGTATCCATAAACCATCTCAATTTGACACAAATATAAATACACCTTCAAGAATTCAAAACAAAAGGGAATGTCCAAAAATACAAGTGCATACAACACATGCAAATGGGATCATATGAAAACTTTACAATTTGAATTGAAAGAATAATATTACAAACTTTTACAAAATGAGTACATATCTCTAAAGAATAAATATAACATTACAAAAAGAGGGAAGTAAATCCCTAAACTAAATCTTGATCTTCTCAACGTATCTGGGTCTTCTTATCTTCCAATCTTCTCAAATCCATTCCTGCAAGATAAATCAAGCAAGCAAGAAAGAAAACCACAAGTTGTTCTTCACAACTTCTCTAATTAAACTTGGGTGAAATTTAAAGGCTTTGTGTTATATAGAAGTAGTTTGGTAACAAGCCTTGCAACCTTGTTAACAGATTTCTTTTGTATGCATAAAAGCAATTGAATTTCAAATAAAAATAAACAAGGACAAAAGGAAAGTTTCTTATGGTTAACATGTTTGCCTTCACCACAAGGGTGAGGCAATTTAATTTTGGAGCTTAACTAATGGATATTAGGAACTTGCCCTAATATCCAAATATTGACTAGAGGGATCAATATTAAATCAAAGGCAACAATGGATCATTTGGATCATTTGTGACATCATGGATCAACTAGGCATCAAGAAGGCAACAAGGGACATGATCCATTGGAGCAAGATACAAAGGCAACATGGGACAAGAGGCAACTTTGATCCATTTATCTTAGGCAACAAAGGCAGCTAGTCAATCCCTCTAATCTAATTAAGTTCCTATCAAGAAAGCCCACATTCATATATTTCTCCAATGGTATTAAATTACCAAGGAAGAAATTTAAATCATTAAAGCCCACATAAGAGAAAAGCCAAACCAGCCCATATAAGAAATTTAGCCCACAAGCCCATGTAGTAACAAAATCCACTTGGCATGCTCAAGAATAAATCCTACAAGAGGATAATACCAAACTTGAGTGGATAAGCTTGCCACATAAGGAGATAAGAACAATGACTAGGCATGTCTATCCACAAGCAAAATATCTAAGGATACTTCAACCCTAAGTAATCCTCATGCTAGGCCTATATAAGGACATGCATGCCACACATGAAATTCGAATTCCTCTCAAGGATATTTTGCTCAACTAAAATAAGTACCCAGCCGCACCACTTCTTTCTCACATCAACACAAATATATCAACAACAAACCATACTCTTCCATATTAGCCTTAGCATCTCAAGAACACCAAGAACACCACCAAACCATGCCCAATCTTTAGAACAACTAGGAAATAGGTCAAGCAGCGAGGAGGAGCAGGCTAGCCACAAGACGCAGGTTATCATCATTTTCCAGAAGACCAAGCTTCTCTCCAACAGCAGGTTACTAGGATCAAGAGCATTTAGATGAGAGGGAAAGAGAGGAGAGGGGCAGATCTGTTCTTATCAATTCTCTAGAAAGGAGAGGAGAATAGGAGGAGAAAGGCATAGGAAAAATAAGTATAAAGAGAAAGAGTAAGCATGGGAAAGATCTCTCAGTTTGTATGGTGGTGCCATACAAGCTCATCACAGAGAATCAAAATCACAATTTTGGTATCTGTTCTTATTAAGGGGCAGTACCTCAGCCTTTGCATCACAGGCTATACTAAGAAATCAAGCACAAGATATGTTCTTATCAGCTTATAGGAAAAGATGAGAGAAGAGAGAAGAAATATTCCATTCCATATCAAGCTGATCTGGACAGCAGCTATGCCCTGTCCAGAAATGTTTATCCAGATCATTTTACACCTCAGACTCTACCAGTTCATACTTACACCTAATATGGACATCTCAATTCTCTAACTCTCTGCACTAACAACACTAGATCGTGCTGAACATATATTCACCCACTGTGCACCCTCACCTGAGGCATCACAGTGAGTAAATCATGCTCAACAGATAAGCACATGGGCACAAATTCATGGAAATAAATTCAGCAGAGAACAATAAGCTCACAAACAAAGCCATCAAGCATATAATCTATCATGTTTAAGCCCAACAATAAGTGTAACATGACTAAAACTGAATTTCTTCAGTAGATAGTGTTTAGTGTATGTCCAGTCCGTCGGAGTTAAGAACCACAGGTATCACAGACGCTTGGATGAGTAAATCATCCAAGTAGGAGCATCACAGAATTCATCACATCTAGAGGGAGGAGTTCATCACTAAGATGAACTGGAGCACACACCACCGACCCACAGTTCATCGGCACAAAGGCCGGTCACAGAAGTGAACTCACCTGGTTGATTTATAGCCGAGGCAGAGCAAGGAGGAGCTCGAGTAGGCGTAGACGAGGGAGTCGTGCAGCTGTGCATCACTGTGGTTGCGGTGATGGCATCATCGCCGTCCCGTCGGTGAAAGCAATAGCAGACCACCAACATCATCCACAGCACGACAGCAGCACCACCACACATCACCAGACCACCAACACCGCACATATAACAGAGCAGCACAGCCGAGAGGCCGTGGCTGTCGGCACAGTGGAAACCAGGGTACCACGGGCCGGCCTGCCAGGGCCTACAAGATTCTTCAGGTGATTTTCACTAAGGACCAGGCTCTCCAAGCCTGGCGAGCTTCGCGAGGTTCTTTCTCTCCTCGCGAAGGGTTCTCCTTGCCAAGGGTTCTTTTCCCTTGGCGAGGGATCGCTCTTCGACAAGGCGTCTTCGATGCCGCCCGCAATTCCGCTAAGGACCAAGCCGCGAGGCTTGGCGAGGCCTTTCGCTTCGCGAAGCGTTTTCTTCGTGAAGCTATCTCTGCCCCCGCGGCAGAGCGCACATGGACTCTGCGCCATGCGCAGAGTGACGCGCGTGCCTACGCGCGATGACGACGACGCCGCAGTTGCCGTTTCCGTGTTTAAAGCAGTCAACAAAGCGGAGCCAAGCAAAGCGGACAACGAGTATTGCCTCTTTGGTGATAAAGGAACAGTCTTCAGCTACGCTCCAAGGACGACGTCACCATGGGCCGCCTCCCACCTCGGCAAGCGCTAGCCCGCTGTCCAGCTGGTCGGTGCCCCCCTTTTCAGCTTTGGTGACGCCGTTTCCCTGCCGTGGACCGCGTCCACGATCTTTACCTTTATGGTAGACCTCACCTTTACGGTGCACCGTGCCTCCTCCTTCGTCGCCATGTGGTGGACCTTCCCGCCCAAATGTTTGGGCAGAAGAGGCCCAGGACGCCTATAAAAGGGGGAGGAGCACGCCCAAGCAAGGGGTTGGATTCCTAGTCCAAGATCCTAGAGCCCAGAAACCCTAGATCTAAAAGCTAGTAAGTAGCCATTGTTAGCCACCTCGAGCTCGACAAGCTCTCCTTGTACTGTAAACTCTTCAAGCAGTGCAATACACCATAGCAGGACGTAGGGGTTTTACCTCCGCAAGAGGGCCCTGAACCTGGGTAATACCTTGTGCCAATCTCTGCAGTGTCGTCCGCAGCGAGCCTGACGAGCACCGTCGCCGGAGCACGTCGTGGACTGTTTGACTCCGTGTTCAGCCCCTTACACGATACCTTGGAGACACCCCTAGTTCCTGGGGACCATCTCCGACATTTGGCGCGCCAGGTAGGGGGCTAAGGCGCGTCTTCATCCTCGACACAGCCATGGCTGGTTCTCGTGCTGAACGTCTCGCTCGCCGGACGGCTAGCGCCGCCACCGCTCCCGCAGGCCGCCCGCGTGGCCGCCCGCGTGGGGGCTCTGCTCCGGAGCGCCGTGTCGACCCCGAGCCCCGCGTCGAGCACCCCGACGACGACGACATCGACCACGCTGAGGACGGCCTCGGCGAAGAGGAGGCCTCCTCCCTGCCCCCGTCGCGGGACCACGCTGCTTCCTCGCTGGGCCGCCCTGCGCCCAGCCCGGCGACTGCGCTCCTCATGGCGCAGGAGCTGCTGCAGTACCGCCCCACGCCGGCGGCTCAGGAGGGCTGGCTCAACCGCGTTGCCGAGCTCGTCGGCGCCGCTCGCGCCGCGGTACCCGCGCCGTCTCGTTCCCTGGTCCCTTCTGCGCTCGTGGGGGACGTGGCGCACGGCGCACCTCCCGCACCTCCTCTCCAACCCGCACCCGCTCCAGCTCCACCGGTTGCACCGCAACCTGCTCCAGCGGGGGCTCCTCCTCGCGACGGCCGCGCTGCGTCGCACGCGTCGTCGCCGCACGACTGCCAGATCGTGCAGCGAGCCCCGAGGACGCGCGCGTGAGCATCGAGCGCGGGCAAGAACGCCGCAACCGCGCCGTTCAGGACATCGCCACCGCCGGGCGCCACCTCCGCGCCACCCTTGCCAACGGCACGGTCACCTACGGCACGACGGCCGCGTTCACTCGCAGCCTTCGTCGCGTCATTTGGCCAGTCAAGTTCAGGCCGGACCTCCCTCCGCGCTACGACGGCAAGAACAACCCCCTGGAGTTCCTGCAGCTCTACTCTTTGGCCATCCAGGCCGCCGGGGGCGACGACAAGGTCATGGCGAACTGGTTCCCCATGGCTCTCAAGGACTCTGCGTCCTCATGGCTCACCAACCTCCCCGCCGAGTCCATCAGCTCTTGGGAGGAGCTCTGCCGGTGCTTCGTCGCCAACTTCAAGGGCACGTACGAGCGCGGCCTCACCTACAATGACCTCCGCGCCGTGCGTCAGAAGCCCGGCGAGACCCTCCGCAAGTACATCCAGCGCTTCAGCCAAGTGCGCAACAAGATCCCCAACGCCACCGACGCGCAGGTCATTTCTGCCTTCCAGGCTGGGGTCACGGACGTGCGGATGCTCGAGAAGCTCGGCATCCACGACAATATCACCACCGTCGTCAAGCTTTTCGACTTGGCGGACAAGTGCGCCAAGGCTGAAGAGGGCCGCTTGTTCGTCAAGAACGAGCCAGGGGACCCTGCCGAGGGGTCCAAAAAGAAGAAATCCTCTGAGAAGCGCAAGACTACTGCGGTCCTCGCGGCAGAGCCTGACGCCAAGCAGTCTCGGCAAGCTGCCACTCCGGCAGGACCTGAGAAGAAGGATGACCGTCCCTTCTGCATCTACCACAACAGGCACTCTCACGCCACCGAGGACTGCTTCGACATCAAGAGGCTTCGCGAGGCTCGCGAGGCTCGCGAGGCAAATGGAGGCCGCGGAGGCCGCGGCGGAGGCCGCAGCGGCCGCGGGGGGCGACGCTGGAACAACAACTACAACGATAGCTACCAGCAGAACCCCCAGGCCAACGCTGCCCAGCCCGCAAACGACAACCTGCCCGCCGAGGCTGACGAAGGCTACCAGGTGCCTCGCGGGGCAGCTTGTATCCTTGGCGGGGCTCAGGCCCCTCGCTCCAACCGCCACTTCAAGCAACTCGCTCGCGAAGTCGCGGCAGCCCTCCCTGGAGTCGAGGCCTCCAGGCCCCTCAAGTGGTCCCAGTGCCCCATTACTTTCGACTCCGGCGACCATCCCAAGTCCACGTCAACCGTTGGCACCATCCCGTTGGTCTGCACCCCCACCATCAACAACATCGCCGTCTCTAAGACGCTCATTGATGGGGGTGCTGGCCTCAACGTCATCTCCGTCGAGACATTCGAGAAGCTGCAGGTGCCCTATGAGCGGCTCATGCCTACCAGGCCCTTCTCGGGAGTGACAGAGGGCCTTACCACCCCTTTGGGGCAGGTGAGGCTCCCCGTCACTTTCGGCACCCAGGCCAACTACCGCACCGAGCTGATCGACTTCGACGTCGCGCACATCGGCCTACCCTACAACGCCATACTCGGCTACCCCGCCCTCGCCAAGTTCATGGCGGTGACCCACCACGCCTACAACCTCGTCAAGCTCCCTGGCTCGGGTGGCACCATTGTCATCCGCGGCGTGGTCTCGGACGCCCTGTACGCTGCGCAAGCGGCCTACAAGGCTGCCGCGGTGGCGTCACCCGCTGACGAGGACGAGGAACCCCTCCCGAGGCCCCCCGCGAAGAAGAAGCAGCTGTTCTCCCAGGAGAAGGCTGCGACAAAACAAGTGTCTCTGGAGGCGAGTGGCTCGGGGGCTTGTGTCACCATCGGCGCCAACCTGCCTCCTAAGTAAGGGGAGCGCGCTCCCTGAGAAGCGACACTTCATCATCAAAGAAGAAAAACTCCTGGCCACGCCAGTGTAATGAACACCTATTCCAGGTCATTCTGAACCTTTGCGCATCGCGCCAGCATATTTTGCGACTTCGGCAAAGCTGTTATTATTGTTTATTCCTGCTCGTATGATCCCTCCTGTGTATCTCACGAGCGGGGGCTAGCAGGGTGCCATGCCACGGGAGCATCCCGGCAGCGCCTAAAACCCAAGGGATCCGAGCTCTGAACTTGCGGGTTAGCTCTCATGAATGTCAACTCCCAAGGAGCTCTGAACTCATGGGTTAGCTCCCGCGCACGTCAACTCACCAAGGATCACCAAAACCTTGGCGCCTGTTTCTCCTCGCGAGACACACATGAAGGAGCCTACGAGCACCATAAGAATCTTTAACTATCTATTGCGTGTGGGTATGCCTATCTCTCCAAATGCAGGAAAACAGGCTCTCCAAGCCTCAGGCAACGACAAAGCAAAAACACCTCGCCGGGGAACCAACACCCTTCCCAAGGCGAAAGTACCTCGGCAAGCTAAGTCTAAACACTTGCTCAGACCTCTTCCCGCTAGTTTTCGCCCCTCGAGTCTCTTTTCTCTCTCCTATGCCTCATGGGCTGCTTGCACGTCAAAGGGGAGCCCCAAGCATCGTGCTTCGAGGAGCTCTTACTTCCCGAGGCCTCACGCACCCCCCGGACTTGTGGAGCACTGACTCGCACATACCGAAGCGGCGGTGGTGTAGCGCTAAGGGAGGGTCCTAAAACGTAGAGCGAAAAAGACATGAAGGGAAAAGACAAAAGCCTCCCGAGGGACGTCCACAAGCGTACTCCAATATAACTTGATAAGTTTTACAGAGTTTACAATCAAAATGACTAAGATAAATTTGCCCTCGGCACGTCCAGCAGCAGGCAAGGAGCTCAGGCCGTCGCGCCTCCTGAGGTGCCTGCGCGGTCCGCGGTGGTTTCCGCCTTCTCCAGGGTTTCCTCCTCATCGCCTTCGTCTTCATCGACCAAGGCCTGGTCGAATTTCTTGGCATACGCGATGGCGGCCTGCTTGGCGGTCTCCCGCGCCTTGTCGCTGATGGCACGTGGTGGCGCCATCACGTCCTCAAGGTCAAGTGGGGGCTGGAGCCTCACGAGGTTGCTGAAGATGTTGGTGACGCCAACGACAAGGAGGTCGCGACTCTCCTCCACGACACGCTTGTCGAAGCTCTTCGCGACCCCTTCAAGTTTTCCAAGGAATTGCTCGAAGAAGAGCGAGTACGAGGTCTCGTCGTCGGTCGCTTGCGGAGAAGGAGGGGACGTCGACCCTCAGATCTCTCCCGACGGCGCGCACGCGGCTGACCAAGCTCTGGAGAATGCTTTGACGCTGGCGCGTCATGAACCGGTCAACCTGGCGCTGATCTCGTGCCTGCTCCGCCAGGGCCGTGACCGGCCTCACCTGCTGCCGGAGCTCGTCCAAGTCCTTCTCCAGGGCAATGGCGTTCCCCTCGGCGCGCGCTTGGGCCTCCCGGGAGGTCTCGAGGCAGGAGGTCAAACCGTTTCTCCTCCTGCTCAAGCTCCTTGATGCGCTTCTCGAGGTCCTTGCGCTTGGCCTTGAGGCGGTCCTCGTGCTTCGCGACCTTCTCGTCGTACTCCTTGGAGAGGTTNCAACCGCTTTCTCCTCCTGCTCAAGCTCCTTGATGCGCTTCTCGAGGTCCTTGCGCTTGGCCTTGAGGCGGTCCTCGTGCTTCGCGACCTTCTCGTCGTACTCCTTGGAGAGGTTTTCGCGAAGGAGTTTGACCTTGAGGTCAGCCTCTTCTTGGAACCTCTTGTGCTCCGCCGCAAGGTTGGCCACGTCGGTGGCCACCCAACCTTCACGCTCCTCCAGCTGCCTCTCGCGGGTGGCCTGGTCCCTCGCCAGCAGCTGGACCTGCTCCTCGCGCCGCTGCAGCTCCTTCTCCTGGAGGGCGAGCTCTTCCTGGCGCCTTTTCAGCTCGGCCTCGCGAGGCGCCAGTTGCGCCTCGCGGGCGTCCAGCCCCTCACGGAGCTCCTTCAGGCTGGCCTTGGCGGCCTCGGAGTCGGCGGCGAACTGCTGCTTCGCGGCCGCCAGCTCGTCGTGCTTGGAGGTGGTTTCCACCTCGAGCGCTTCCCTGGCGGCGTCAAGCTCCTCCATCACCTCCTGCGCCTCCCGCTTAACGCTGTCGCGGGTCTCCTTGGCGAAGCGGAGGGCCTCTTGGCGTTCCGCCTGGGCCGCCGCGTCCCACCGGCGGCACACCTCCACCCTCTCGAAGAGAAGGGCCCAGGCTTCGCTGAGCCTCGCTTTTTCCTTCGCCAAGGCGTCTTCTTCCCTGGCGAGCTGCTCCTCCAGCCCGTCGAGCGCTCGCCGCGCCCGGTTGAGGACGATCCGGCGATAAGCTGCTTGGCGATGCGGCGCTTGCAGCGCCAAGGAGGTTCCCACGCTGCTATGGGGCGCAGAGGCCTCGACACTTGTCGAGGTGCCTAAGGCATCCTGCCCTAAGCTTGTAGCAGCCCCCCGCCGCGACATGGGGGCTTGTGGGGGCGTCGTCCTCGCCGCCTACATCAGGAGCCCTCAGGGGGCTGGGCATCCCTTCGCCCCTGGCCCCGTCGCTCGGGGGCTCCAGAGGTGTCTCTACCTCCTCCTGTTCCACAGGGGCGCCTCCGGCCCCCTCTGCAACGGCCGCGTCCGCCGCGGCCTCGGGCGCGTCAGCCCTTCTCGAGGCCCCCTCCTCTGGAGGCGGCTCCGCGACGATGTCCTCGTCCACGGGTTCCTCCTCCGCCTCCTGCTGGACCGGAGGAGTCGCCGCCCTGGTTGGCGACGTCGCCGCCTCTGCGGTCTCCTCCTCCACGTGGTGCTCCGCCGCTGGAGGGGTCGCCGCCCGGATCGGCGACGCCACGTTCTCTTCAGCCATCACCGTCTCCGCGCGGTGCTCGACCGCGGGAGAAGCAACTGCCTGCTGCGGCTCGCCGGCTGCAGGCGTCTCCATGGCGATGCTGGTGGTCTCCCCGACCTCGCCGAGCCGCCGCTTCTTTGGCTCCGCGGGCTGCCTGAAAAGAAGACAAGTCGAAAATCCTTCAAAGGGGGGAACTCTCGAAGCAAAATATTGAAGAAGAAAGAGAAATCAAGGGCTTACTCGCCAGTCATCACCCACACCCTCTTTTTCGCCTGGGGAGGCTGGATGAGGTCTGCTCCGGTCTCCTCCCGGGCCGCTCCTGTCTCCGCGCGAGGGATGCCTCCCGCGGTTGCGGCCCTCCTGTCGTGGACCGCCTTGGAGCGGGGCTCGCAGCGCCCACTTCCGCCGCCGCTCGTCCCCTCCTCCTCGGCGCGCTGGGAGCGGACGATGCGGAAGGCGTCCTCCTCGTCGCCGGAGGAGAGCACCTGGAGGTCCACTTCGGCGTAGGCGCTCCTCGAGGATCCGGCGCCCTCGCCGACGGGGTCATCGCCCCTTGAAGCCTCGTCTTCGCCAAGGGGGTCCTCGCTTCTCGAGGCCTCCTCCTCGGCGGACTCGGCCTCCTCAGCCTCGGGAGCCTCGTCCACGTACTCCGGCTCCGCCGCCCACGGGTTAGGGCGAGGCCCGCTGTGCCCCGCGGGCACGATTCCCCACTCGTCGAAGATGGGCATGTGCGAGCGCTGCTCCGCGATGCTCTCCTCGGCGAAGACGATGAGCGGCTTGGTCGCCTCCGTCTTGGCGGGCGGGATCTCCGGCGAGGTGAAGAGAACATTCATGATTTGGCGGAGCACATCAGGCTCGAAGCCGTCCCTGCTTAGCCGCATGGCGTCGTCCTTGCCGTCGTATCTCCACACCGGCTCGGCGTGCTGTTGGAGGGGAGCGATGCGGCGCCTGGTGAAGTCCTTCGCCACCATTTGTCCGGTGACCCCTGCGTCGCGGATGTGACGGAAGTATACGTATACCGCGTCAAGCTTCGCGCCCCTGAAGTCCGCGCTCGACCAGCGCGCCCATTTCCTCGGCGGCGCCTCGGGCACCTCCAGGAGAGGGTTGGTGGTCTTGGCGTCGACGAAGAGCCACTTCTCGCGGAACTTGTCGACCTTCTTCGTCACTTTGGTGATGGCGTTCTCACCCTGCCAGGCGATGGGGATGTAGTTGTCGCTCCGGGCGTCGACGATGCGGAAAGAAACGCATCCGAGCCGCTCGCCCTTGGCGGAGTTCCGCAGGGAATAGAAACTGCGGAAGAGCGCCACCGAGGGGCGGATGCCGACGTAGGCCTCGCAGAAGTGGGCGAAGATAGCAAGGATGAGGATGGAGTTGGGATGGAGATGAAGGAGTTGGATCTGGTACGTCTCCAAGATCGCCAAGAGGAAATCAGAGAATGGTGGTACCAGGCCGGCGTAGAGAGTATGGATGAAGATGGGGTAGAAGGTGTCGGTGAGCCTGCTGCCGGCCGGCCTCAGCTCGGTGGCGCCATGCTCGTTGGTCTTCGCCGCCGCCAGGTGGCGCACCGTCGCTATCGTGGCGGCGGTGACGCGCGTCTTCGGCAGTGCTCCCTCGAGAGCAGCGGCACGCGCCATCGCCGCGGACGTGCCCGCCCGCGCTGTCGCCGCCGACGAGCTCGCCTGCACGGTGGCCTTGCCCTTCAAGTCGGCACCTGCTTTCTTGGGCGCCATTGGTCACCGGAGAAGGAGAAGAGCACTATGGAGGTTGGAGCTCTCTAGAGAGTTTGGAGGCGTGGGGAGAAGTGTGCGGAGGAGTTACGGGAGAAGTAATGGGCGCCGCCTGCGCGCCCAGGCTTTATTGACCAGCACTCGAGTCGTGGCGGGCCCCGCCACGTCGCCCGTTGGAGCCGAGGAGGCCGCGGTCGCGGGTGCAACCGCTGCGTGACACGTGTCACGGCCCTGTCAGGCATCTTTGGCCCCTCGACGCTTCGCCTTCGTCATGGGCCTCGGCGTGCCCATCGCGGGCCCGGGGGCTACTGTCGGCACAGTGGAAACCGGGGTACCACGGGCCGGCCTGCCAGGGCCCACAAGATTCTTCAGGTGATTTTCGCTAAGGACCAGGCTCTCCAAGCCTGGCGAGCTTCTCGAGGATTTCTCTCCTCGAAGGGTTCTTCTCCTCGCCAAGGGTTCTTTCCCTCGGCGAGGGATCGCTCTTCGACAAGGCGTCTCCAACGCCACCCGCAAATTCTACTAAGGACCAAGCCGCAAGGCTTGGCGAGGCCTTTCGCCTCGCGAAGCGCTTTCTTCGTGAAGCTATCTCTGCCCCCGCGGCAGAGCGCACATGGACTCTGCACCATGCGCAGGGTGACGCGCGTGCCTACGCGCGATGACGACGACGCCGCAGTTGCCGTTTCCATGTATAAAGCAGTCAACAAAGCGGAGCCAAGCAAAGCGGACAACGAGTATTGCCTCTTTGGTGACAAGGGAACAGTCTGCAGCTACGCTCCAAGGACGACGTCACCGTGGGCCACCTCCCACCTCGGCAAGCGCCAGCTCCCTGTCCAGCTGGTCGGTGCCCCTTTTCAGCTTTGGTGACGCCGCTCCCCTGCCGTGGACCGCGTCCACGAGTTTCACCTTTATGGTAGACCTCACCTTTACGGTGCACCGTGCCTCCTCCTTCGTCGCCATGTGGTAGCCCTTCCCGCCCAAATGTTTGGGCAGAAGAGGCCCAGGACGCCTATAAAAGGAGGAGGAGCATGCCCTAGCAAAGGGTTCGATCTTCGGTTGGTGCAGCTCTAGCAAACCCTAACCCTAGATCTAAAGACTAGTGAGTAGCCATTGTTAGCCACCTCGAGCTCGACAAGCTCACCTTGTACTGTAAACCTCTCCAAGCAGTGCAATACAACATAGCAGGACGTAGGGGTTTTACCTCCACAAGAGGGCCCTGAACCTGGGTAAGATCGTGTGTCAATCTCTGTAGTGTCGTCCGCCGCGAGTCCGACGAGCACCGTCGCCGGAGCACGTTGTGGATAGTTTGACTCCGTGTTCAGCCCCTTACACGATACCTTGGAGACACCCCTAGTTCCTGGGGACAATCTCCCACATTTTACTGGGTATGAAATACCTGTAGGAAGTACTTATGTCTGTTCTCATTTTATGTGGCAGTTGAGCGAGCAAGAGCATCTTATCGTTTGGATGCGGATGACAGCACTTCCTACATTCAGGAAGTTTTATGGAAGGCTATATGTTGAGAGGAATTTTACGCTACCCTTGTACTCCAGGATAGAAGTTGGGAGTACGAAGATAATCCAGCCATTGATTTGGAAGGGTAATTTTGGTATTTGTGTCATATGAATGGCAGTTAATATGATAATTCGACTCCTTCCTATGCCATACTAGGATTTGATGCATCATCGTTAACGCTGTCACCACCGCCCGCCACCGTAACCGCAGTCTCACATCACACTCTTGTGAGCCGCCGCCATCTTATCTCTGTCTAAACAACGGCGTATTATTATGCCTGGCTATACCTTGTCACAGCTGCATGTTCCGGCCATGGCGAAACAAATCGAAGCGGCGACTTAGGCTGGAAAATATACCAGAGCAATCAAGTCGTTAAGTACCATCATTGTAATCGAATAACTCTTAATTAAAGGAAGCCACGGCGTTCATGTTGAAGAACGCATCCATCACATTAGGCATATGAATGAATCTAATTATATCATGAACTGCTGCGATTAGGGACGAGAACGGAGACCTTCCAGCAAATCAGGATCAGATTAGATCTTTCGAGAAAACACGTGGGTACTGGGTAGCTACCATTTTACCCCTCGTAACATGGTACTCCTATGTTTTTTGAAGTGGTACTCCTTGATGATTGTACCGGAGTACTGATTATCCTTTGCCGCTAGATTGGCTTAAATAAACGGTTAATATTAATTTGAGGGTACAGTAAAAGTCCTCGTATGTTGATCTCAAGGTGAACGGTTGAATGGTACCATAACCGTGAGGCTGAGTAACAACTACAATACATATAGGGTGACTTCTTTTAAGTTTCTGCTTATGTAGAAGCCTGCTTATAGATTTCGGTGGGGAGAAACTGCTGTGGGTAGAAACTGTCAAAAACTTTTGGGAGACTTCTTTTTAGTTTTTACCGTTTTGCTTATTTGGTATGATGAGTTGTGAGATGTCTGTTATGCCCCTGGATTTGGTTTTTGCACTTAATAAAGCAATATATAGCAACATTTGCTAGGTTTTAGTAGATATAAAATAAAAATAATATGAAAAGGTCATATACTGATTTCGTAATTACAACAGAAATAATATCGTTTCATTCAGTACATGCATAAATAATATAAATGTCATAATGATCTTGAAATTACAATAATAAGCCGAAACTAAGCTAGATATAAAAATAATAATATGAAAAGGTCATAATGATTTCAAAATTACAATAAAAATAGCTTCGTTTAATTCAGTACATGCCAAAATAGTTACTTTCTATGACATGTGGCTCACATGAGATATACAATATTTATGGAAGAATATATATGATATTGGACTCATTTTATAGAGTTCATCATTCACACCACAATGGTGCAAACAGATTACAATTTGGACAAACTGTTTAAGAGATATGATCTGCCAAAGATTTTAGGCCCAGTTCTTTTGAGGCTTTTGAGCAGCTTAGAGGTGAAAATAAGCTTAAGCCTAAAAGAACTCGTTTTTAAGCCGTTGTGAGGGGCAGCCAGCTTCACCAGTTCCTTCGCAGTGGGGGGAAGCCACGGTACCCCAACTTCCCACAGCTTCCCGAGCTCCACCGAACCGGCATATGGTTATGACCCTATGTTTTGCGCTATTTACGTCCCAATGCCACCCTGTTGTCCCTGTAGAGACCGAAACGTTTTCCACTTTTCTCAAAAAAAAAAAAGTTTTCCACTGGAGCACGACCTGAGCGACACCCTCAGCTCTCCTCTCCCGGAAAAGAAACTCCTAGGGTTCCTCTCCTCCCACAGCGCCGCCGCCGGCGGCAGGGGAAACTCCGGCCACCGCCCCCGCCACGCCTCGCCGCCAAATCGCTCCCAAACTCACCCTGGTTCCATTCCAAGGCAGAGGGATAGCCGCGGCACCCTCCTACCTCGTGGGCCCGGGTCAAACTGAGCTCCGGCTCGCCGGCGGAGATCCATCTGTTACAGCCATCTCCGCTGCTGCCTTCTCCCAGCTCCGGTTGTGTCCGGCCGGAGCTCGCCAGCCACCCCTACCTCCGGATGTCTACTGCTGCCTCCTACCACCTCCAGCTACCTGCTGCTGCGGTCGATCTGCCTGCCGGCCGGAGCTCACCAGCCACCTCCCACGTCCGGCCGACCTACATAGCCTATCCAGCAAGCCTCAAGATCATGCATCCGTGCCGTATTCGGTAGCAACAGCTTTCAGTTTCTCCGTTGGAAGAGCCTCAAGATCATGCTAGTGTTCATTGCTGTCATGGTCAAATCATGCATCGGTGCCTGCACTGCTTCAGACCACAAAATCAACTCAAGGACATTACGGACTTTTCATCGTATAGTTGACACAATAAGCTGGGACAGCGAAAGCCAAAAGAACTGGACCGCAGTTTCTCACGGGCTTATTTTCACTGCTGTTTTTCTGGACAGCTCAAGCCAGAGTGGCTTATGCACAAGCTGGAGCCCAAAAGAACTGGGCCTTAAACATGCAAATGAGCTAGCTAACAAGTTAAACTTTTGAGCACCAGATCGATCAGCTACATGCATGCAGTCTAATATGCGATGGCAGCCTGGCAGGTGCGACGCTGTCAGATTGTTTTTGTTTCTTCCCAAATGGTATCTTACGGTGGCAGTTCTTATGTAAATACAAGAGAAAAACGAGGCAAGTCTGCATACCGATTGGAGTCATATCGGGGAAACTCGGGAAGCTCTCAAAAACCAGTCCGGAGCAGTTTCTGGAAACGTACACGACATGCGCTTAACGGTGGAAATAAGCTGAGAACCTGCCTGTGGCAGGATGGTTAGGAGGGCGGTTGTACCCCCAGCCCACCAGAGTTCAAACCACAGGTTTGACATTGGTGTTTCTCATTTAGACGGAATATTCTTCAGTGGGAGGCGACGTTCCCGTCGACAGCGAGGCGCCTGTGGTGACTTCGTCAATCTCAAGACTCGACCCGCCGACTCAGTCTCTCGGAGGTGCTCATAGGGGTAGGGTATGCGTGTGTACGTTCATAGGGGTGAGTGTGTGCACGTGTATGTGAGCGTCTGTGTTTGTACTGTGTTTCGCAAAAAAAACGGTGGAAATAAGCTCGCCAACCGCCGGAGAGTTCTTTTCGGTTTGTGCTGTCCAGAACCTAGAAGCAAACCGGGAAGCCCAAAAGAAGTCACCCTATAGCTTCGGTGGCACGAAAAAGTTGGTCTTTTCCCCTGCAACCTGGCTTGGAGGAAAGAATGAATTTCTCGGGTTTGAGTACCTTATAGTCGGTGCGCTCTGTATTTACTTGGCATTTGCATTCACCTTGCTATACGCGATAAAACCAAGGTTAGTATACTTTAACTATTTAAGCATGCTGCATCATTGTTGCTTTTGATGACCTATCTGAATGAGAGCCTTTTGACGTCTAAATTATGGACTTGTGCAGGAAATTGGGAGATCACAACTACCTGTCCTGGAACAGACACCCTGCAGTCCGCTAAGATTCAGGATGTCAGGCTCCTCTCTGAACCCTGAAGGTTTCGATACTCTGAAGCGCAACTGTTTGTTTGTTTGTTTGTTCTCTCAAAAAAAAAAAAAAAACTGTTTGTTTGTTTGTTTGTTTGTTTGTTCGGTTATCCGACGTCCTATGTTGCTCTGTATCTACGGCCATGATTCCTACATACCGCGTCATCACTTAACTGTAGTAATTCAGCAGTTGCAGTTACCGTTTCACTGCAGCTACTTTAATTCACTGAGTTGTAATTTCCTTGAGCTATATAAGCTGAGATAGTGCGATACAATACAATACAATGGTATCGGCTATCGATTATTCCCCAGTTGCTAAGGCAAATCCCTAGAACAAATACTCTATACAATACAATATTTCCTATATCATGAGCTCAGCCGTTTGAGCTGAATCTGATCTAAATTGTTCATAGCTTTCTGTGATTCGGGATCTGACAGTTGGTATCCGTGGCTTTTGATCTTCGGAGGCGATTTTTATCTTGGCTGAAACATGATCCACATAATCACGATTATTCTTGGCTGCACCATGATCCAGCACATGCTGAATTGCTGCACAGGAAGCTGATACTACCAGAAACAGAGCAGCTCCAGCTAATTAAACTTGTCACTGAACCAACCATCGTCTATTTTTTCACATTACCACAACACAGTAGTTTCTTTGCGAGAGGTGGATGGTTTGGCCTGACGTACGGTGGTCTGTTGTGGCCCCAGCCGTGTCGACACTTCGATCCAGCCTAGTTTGCACTAAACTTCAGTTTGCAGTAAATGTAGCTTAGACTGCACTATATATCAAGTATGGTGTATTTACCTATAATGTCATGTCAAGAAGGAGACCCATCACGATTTGAATCCAACGTTTCAGCTCATCGATCCGCATTAGTGTCACTTTCATCCCCGTTATTGTCATCCCTATTTTTATGCTACTCCTCTCACTCTTATTCCATTCCCCGACCCTTCTGAAACAAAGGATGTTGTTATTCTTTCTCAGGCTCACCTCGTGCTTCATGCTGCAATTAAAAGGTACTCCAGTACAAATAATTGGGGCTGCGACAGAGCAAAAAACCTATAATAGTTCAATATTGTTCTCTCTCTCCACAACTGGTTGATCATGAGAGGATGGCCATAATAAGGAACTTGGTTGCAAAATTCAGTTTCTTAATTATATCAATTGGGGTCCATCGCCTATTTCTTCACATTACCACAACACAACCATTTCTTTGGATCCCTCGCTCCACAGCAAGGGCACAACTTTCCAAGTGGGCGAAATTCAGAGTTTCTCGGACATCCTGCGCAGCAGCGCAGCTGCTAATGGTTCCTGCTCAGGCTCCTCCTTCGGGTTCTTGTCGAGCCACGCTTGAGCGGCTACCAGATCAGGGAGCACCGGCGCGCCGGCCTGCTTCCAGCTCTCAGCGTCGGTGGTCTTGAATCGGTCCAGGAGCAGCGCGTGCATCCCAATGCTCCGTGCGGGGACGTAGTCCTTGCGCATGCTGTCGCCTATGTGGAGCGCCTCTTCTGGTGCAATGTTCCCCGCCATTTCCAGCGCGATCTTGTAGATCGCTGGGTCGGGCTTCTCGACACCAACGATGCCTGAGAATACCCCGAAGTCCCATTCCGAGCCCTAAGTGCAAAACTAAGACGTGCATCAGGCAGACTCCTTTCAAAAGGACAACAAATGGTTGATAAGGCAGTAACTGTCATGTGTAATTGTTTTGAAAACTGCAATGTGTAATGTTCATCAAACCTGATTCAACCCCAACGCAGGCAAGATGACCTCTTTGTAACGATACTCTGCATTGCTGACGATCCCAACTGTGATCCCGTTTTCTCTCAGCCCTCTCATGAAGGGCTGTGCATCAGGAAACACCGAGTATGGTGCAGAGGAGCCGAAGGCAGAATAAATACGTTTGAAGACTTTCTCAAATGTTTCATCATCATAATCGTAGCCAGCCTGCAGTACACCGAGCAGTCAGATCACTGGGAGCATAAAAAGGGCACTGGTGTTTCCTGAAAAGCTCCATATTTCCAAAACTGATTTACCTTAACGAATGAATCCTTGACACAGATCCGCCACCATTCGACCGTTGGCATCTTTGCCGCAAACCCAAAGCATGGGTATTTTGTAGCCATCTCAGTGTATGCAAGC
This sequence comes from Puccinellia tenuiflora, assembly GCA_012064385.1. Lineage (NCBI taxonomy): Eukaryota > Viridiplantae > Streptophyta > Magnoliopsida > Poales > Poaceae > Puccinellia > Puccinellia tenuiflora. Next base: position 778,505 of record QRDG01000446.1, on the reverse strand, counting down.
TTGAAGCCTTCGTGCATTCGGTTATAGTCAGGGCATGGCTTTCCGGCAGATTTTGCTGCCATACAGTAGTAATCACCAAGCCGGCCTTTGTAAGCAAGCAGAGTGCCAGTCACATCCACAGTGACCAACCTTAATTTTGAAAGGAGTGACATGTTTGATGAAGCTCTGAACTACAGCCTTTGTTATACTACCTGTAAGCAAAGCCACATAACGAGAATTAGGACATAATGCATACGAAGCTTAACAGGCGATCCACACATACGGCATGCACTTAAGTAAGTACATAATCACTTCTGCATATAAGTGAGGAATAGCAGTTTTAACTAAATCTTCTAGAGCAGAAATAATGTGTACCAACAAACCCCTCCCTGTCAACTAATATCCAATAATTTTTGCCTTGTCCAACTAATATCATTGCAACGGGTGTAACCTGAGATAAATATAGAAAGGAAGTAGCTAGTGTGCAAAATTGCTAAGCTAAATGACTCGCACAGAATCGATCCATTGTAATGGTGGCAAATCAAATCACACTATAGCAGGGAACAAGGTAGAAAGTAGCAAATGAAATACTAACCAGCCACATTATTATAACGAGAAGAACACAAATGAATGCACCTACAAAACAGGGGCTAGAAAGTTGTGCCTAAATAGAACACTTCGCACTCCACTAAATTTTGATGAACTGAAGGAAAATCTAGTGGCTGGCGGAGAGCACTTATTGCATTGTAGGTTCCCGACCACTAAGATTAAGATCCCATTTCTTAGTAATTTCATACTAAGCAAGTCAGGTCGGCTCAAGAGTCAAAACAAGATAGTAACAGAAACGGCGGTGTGCCTGTGTACTCTAAATCCACCACATACAAAGGTAATATTATCCGGTGCCATTACCTGAAGCAGAGGATCAAGCTACTTCTCCGGTCACCAAGAATGCCTACAAGAACAGCACAGAGAAGATCCGCCCAGGAATCAGCGACAACCCAAACATCGCAAGATCCTATATTTTCGCACGAGAACACGACAGGGCCCGATAAATAAATAAACGAGTACTCCAAACCGGATTTTACCTCTCGACCCAATCCTGCGATGCTGCGGCTAAGGAGCGAAGAAGAAAAAAAGAATCTGTGCAGGTCGCGGCGTTCAGGTTTGGGCTGAGATCTCGAGAAACGGAGTGGGGAAGCTGATTCTTCCCCGTTTGGTGTGGGAGTGGGCGGGGCTTGGAGTTGAAGTCGGAGGTTGGGATTCTGCTGTGTTGCTCGCCGGTTTAAGTATTGGAGTGGGGAGTGGAAATCTGTGGAATTTGGGAACAGAATACCGGCGGTGATGGTCCACGGTTTTGCTTTTTCATCCTCGGGTTTCTGGATAAAACATTGTGTTTTGGAAGAGATAGGTGTGTGCCATGTCAGCAATGGAACCCGCTGCGCCATTGGTTGGTTCACATCAAGATTAATTAGTTCGATTTTGCTAAAAAAATCGTTTGAAAATTCGGATTCGTTAGAGAAAAAGGCGATTTTCACAGAGGTTTGTTTGATTTATATCTATTTGTGCTAAGGGGCGTCGTCGGGCTAAGCCCGCGCGGCGTTGGCGGCGGCGGGGCCTCTTCTCCCCCTCGTCCGATGGTGGCGGCACGGGCCGGCGCGGTAGGCGGGGGCGCGGCGCTGGTCGTGGGGCGCGGCTGTTCGTCGGCCGTCGGCGGCTGCGTGTCCTCGCGAGCTCTAGGCGGTGGCGGTGCTTCCGGGCGCAGCGACGGCAGGGAGCGGCGCGAGCTGGCCTCGATCTGGATCGGGAACAGGCGGGACAGGCCGTCGCGGGGCCATGCGCGGTCTCGGCGCTGACGACGGCGGTGCAGCGGTTTCCTAGAGGATGCCTGGCGGGGGTGGGCGGTGCGGCTGCGGTCGCCTCGAGCTCGGGCCGGGGGCAGGGGCCCCGGGACCCGTTTCGAGCCCTTGTCCCTCCGCTCCAGATCCAAGGGCGCCGGCAGCCATGGGGGCTGCAGGTTGTCGATCTGGAATGGGCATCCGCCTTCGAAGTCTCTCCGGTCGGGGATTTCGTGGCAGCTCTTCCCGATGTCTTCTCCCTCCAGGTGGTGTGTCCGGCTTGGTATCCGGGGCGGCGGCCCCGGACGGTGGGAGCCCTGCTGGTTGGCGGGCGAGCCAGAGGCTCAGGTGCTGGCCGGGTTCCTCGGCCGTGTGGACGGCGAGATCTCGGCGAGCCGCATGTTGTGATGGTGTCTTGTTGCTACGGCGACGGCCGGTACCGGTGGAGGACGGAGTGCATTTGCCGGGGGAAACCCTTGCCCTTTTGGGCCATGACGGCGGCGTTCGTGGACGTCGCTCCCTTCCTGAAGGCGTCATGGTGGTTGCACTCGGTCTGTCTACATGCTCCAGGTGAAAGCCGAAGATCCCCGGATCGGGCGGTAGCGGCGCTCTTGCGTCGTGCTCTTCTTGAAGATGCCGCCTTGGAGCTCACGGCGTGTGGCTATCTGATGGTGGTGTGGCGAAGCGTGCTTCGGCAACACTCTCTGTCAGCAAAGCTTGCTTTTTTGCGCTGCACCTCGGTCCTTTGTGTGGGTTCTAGCCTGGTGCTGCAGCTTCGTTGTTTGGGCGTTGTTGGCCGGTCCCTGGTGGTGGTCGGCCTCTGGTGGCGCTTTCTACGACGGTGGAGTTGTCTTGACGGGGTGCAGTTTGTTGGTTCGCCCGGGTGGGTGAGCTCCGACCCTTCTTCTTAGCCCGTCAAGCTTTGGCTCTTCTTCGAGTAGTCTTCGTAATGGCCGCGCCTCTTTCGCTCCCGGGTTGTAGCTTCCTAGTTAGGCCGGCTTCGTGTGTGTGTGCAGTGTCTCTTTGTAAGCTGGGTTCAGCATCATGTATCTTCTTCGCCGTTGTTGGCGTTATTAATTTAACGCTGGGCCTTTGACCTTTTTTTATAAAAAAATTATATCTATTTGTCACTATCTATGCGTCGCACTGGGAGAGCTTTGGTGGGATTTCACTTCCGATGCATGATATTGAGTTATTGTATGTGTATTTTTTATATTACATTCAAAATAAAATCCATTTAGAACTGTTCATCCCAATTACAAATGCAGGAGATGTGATGTTTAGAAGGTTGAGTGAACCCACGAAAGAGTGAGAAGAAAATTTGTCATTTTCATTTTTAACATGGATGGCCAACATATCAAACTTTGATTATTGCTAGCTTAACGTTAATTGGATACTTGGAAAGTATGTCCATAAAAATGATTTGTTTCCTTCATAGTGTCTGAGTGTGTTTGATCTTATAATTTGATATAGTAAAAACTGTAGCGTCTAAACTCTGTAGACATTCAGAACACCAAATACACATAATCGAAAATAGAATAATTTGGGTGCACATGGATGGATGGAGGAGCCAAAGTCAAACGCCGAAATATCATCGGAGGCGTCGACGTGCCTGGATTGACCTTCCGACCTCGACACACGTGGATCAGTCGTTGGATCGGCGACGGACGGCCTGGATCACGTTACTGTAGTACTGTAGCTACCTACAGTGTTAGCTACAGCAGTACAGTGCCACGGAGCGCTCTCAGGCCGGCATTCTCCATGTACTTAATATATAGTTAGTAATTTTTGGGTCATAGGTCTAAATGCACCACTGTTTAAAAATTGCATTTTAAAATGTCAAAAAATCCAAATAATTTTTTGGGTGTTTATCTGAACATTTTATGTTTGTTCAAAAAGCTTCATGAAGAAAAGATATTTTTGTAGCTTGTTGAAAAAAGATAAAATTGTAATGCTACAAAATGACTTTTCAGTAGGCTTTATTTTTTATTTTTTATACAATAGATTTTTTTTCGTGAAACCTTTTGTACAAGCATAAATGTTTGGATGTACACCCGAAATTTTAATTTGGATTTTTTTTTGGTATTTTGAAATGCATTTTAGATTATTTTTCATAATGTCTAGACTTACGAGTCAAAACACTGTGTTCGTGCCCCATGGCCTTTTTTCTTTCTTTCCCCTTGTGTTACCCTGAACTTAGCAGTTCTGCTCCCAACATTAAAAATTATCATCGAGCACACCGAACATAAAAATATGACCAGTCGCGCAACTCATACTAGTGTTAAGTCTGGCGCAGTCCTATATTTAGTCTGGCGCTATCAGGCCGCGTCTCCCACTCGGAGCCGCTTCGTAGCTCCACACAAAGATGTTGTCTCACCGTCACGACGCTGTCATCTGGTAGCCGCTCACCAGTATCTCGCCTTGGCCAGGCCGACGCTCGTTGCTCGCTGGGCACATAAATTGTGGCTGCCTCCTCCGTCTCACTTAGGTCTTCTTGCGTCGGTGCTGGTCGACTCACGGGGCACAAAAACTTCCTGTGACCTCGCACACCCACCTTGCACGGAGGTGTTCGGTCGATTGCCTGGTAGCTTCAATTTTTAGAATTTTGCCTCCATCGGTGGTGATCGGTGATTTATTGCTTGATTGTTTGATTCGCATGGATCATGGATAGTGATGATGCCAACCGGGCTTTTCCACCCCTTTCCATTAACAGAGAACGGAAAGACAGAATCTGTTTACAAACCCAGGCGAACTGGGAGATACAAAGAAGGAGATGAGGGGGGAAAGCTAGTTGGAGCAACATCAGGAAACCCACTGTGAATGCTCGCCATCGAAACATTCACCATGGGGCGAAAACCTGATGTCACCATCTTTCTAGAAAAGATAGCCATCGTGCCAACACAACCTCAGAAGACACAACATCCACAGGCGTTAAAAAAAACAAAGACGACCAACGGAAAGCACCCAGAGATTGTTTTGAGAGCACCACAAGCATCACATCACACAGCAAAACTTCAACCCTCCACCGATTAGATGCTGGAGAACGCCCCAGACGACGTCGCCTGCGCCCCATGCCTCATGTCCACCCTCACCAGCTCAACAGATCTCTCCAACAGCTTGCTCGCTCCAGCCTGTAGCACGTCCAGCTCCTTCTTCTTGTGCATACCTGACCAATACGTAATCAAAGAGGAAATGTGGAACAAGATTTCACATGGAGACCTCATTTTATGATCCTCAAAAGTCACTTTATTTCTGGCTTTCCAAATACCCCAACAAACAGCAGCGATAACCACCATGTGTAACTTATCAAGACCAGGCATAAAGGCATGGGCCCACGCCATAGCCTGCCAAATATTATTCGGGCACAAATTAGTACCCAGAATACTCCCAACCGTCCCCCACACAACCCTGGAGATAGAACACTCGAAGAATAAGTGATTAGCTGTTTCCACCCCATCACAGAACGAACATACAGGGGATCCAGGCCAATTACGTTTCTTCATGTTATCTCTAGTCACCACAGCATTTTGGAACAGCTGCCACATGAAAATTTGGATTTTCAAAGGAATTTTTGTTTTCCAAATCCAAGAATAAGAAGAACCAGATAAATCCTTCTCAAGGAAATTATACATAGACTTAGTAGAGAAAACCCCATTTTTATTTAAAGACCAGCTCACTTTATCCTCATCCACAGAAAAGGGAATAGAATTCACATAGTCTATCACTTCTTGCCATTGCAACAGAAGATTACCCATAATATTTCTCCTAAAAGGAATATTAAACTGCTTCCCCACCACCTCCTGCACAGTACAATCTTGATCTCTACAAACCCCATAAATCTCAGGAAATCTTTCTTTTAACGGAATAGGATTAGGACCAAAAGCTTCATCCCAGAACCTACACAAATTCCCATTTCCCAACATAATTTTTCGCCCAGCATAATAATGCTCTCTCACCTTGAGTATATTTTTCCAGCAGGGGGAATCGTTGAACCTAGGTTTAATAGATGAAATAGGCCTACCTTTCATGTACTTGGCATGAACAATAGACTGCCAAATACCTTTTTTTGTCTCCAATTTCCATAGCCACTTGCACATAAGACTGATATTTTGTCTTCGCAAATTTTTAATGCCCAGACCTCCCTTTTTTCTGGATAGACAGACTCGCGCCCATTTAACCATATAGTACCCTTTTTTGCTTTTATTTCCATGCCAAAAGAACCTCCTTCTATGCTTATCAATTTTCTCAATAAAAGACTTGCTTAACAAAGTCATAGACATGTGATACGACGGAATATTGGACAAACTTGCATTGACTAAAATTAATCTCCCACCAGAAGAAGAGGAGTTTCCTTGCCAAGCATCCAATTTTTTCACAAACCGAGTATCAATAAAATCCCAGTCCAAATTTTTCAAAGCTCTGAAACTCACAGGCATGCCCAAATACTTTAAAGGCAAGATCCCAACCTGGCACCCAAACATTGTTATGTATTGATCCGCAATAGTATTGTCCCCACCTATAAGGAAGATTTCACTTTTCATATAGTTAATTTTAAGACCAGACATTATCTCAAACATATACAGAAGCAATTTCAAGTTTAAAGCACTCTCCAGGTTATGATCTAAGCAGATCACTGTATCATCAGCATATTGCAACACCGCTACCCCCTTGTCAACTAGATCAGGAGCCAACCCAACTAACAAGCCATTTTGCTGAGCATGAAAAATCATCTTAGTAAGGCATTCAGCCGCCATATTAAACAGAGTAGGGGACATGGGGTCGCCTTGTCGGACCCCTTTTGCACTTTGAAAATAAGGACCACATTGATTATTTATTTTCACCGAAACAGTACCATTATGTAAAACTTGCCTCACCCAACTACACCAAATTCCACAGAAACCTTTGGCAATATGACAATCAATAAGGAAATCCCAGTTAACTTTATCATATGCTTTTTCGAAGTCAAGTTTCAAAACCACACCAATCTGTTTTTTAATATGACAATGATGCATCAACTCATGCAAAGATAAAATACCATCAGTAATATCCCTGTTCTTGATGAACGCACTCTGATTCATACTAAAGAGTTTATCAGAGACAGGTTCCAAACGGATTGTTAAAACTTTGGTGATGAGTTTATAAATACATCTCAACAAGCAAATGGGCCGATATTGGGTAATTTTCTCAGCATTAGATACCTTAGGAAGCAAGGTAATAATGCCATAGTTTAACCTTTGCACATCAAGTTTCCCTTAACAAAAAAAGCACCAAAAAGCCTCATAATATCATACTTCACAATTTCCCAGCAAACTTGGTAAAATTCAACAGGAATCTGGTCAGGACCAGGAGCCCTATTGATATCCATAGAGAAAAGTGCCTCTTTTACTTCCTCCATAGAAAAGGGTCTACATAGATCCTCATTATCTTGCACATTCAACTTTTCATGTGCCTCCCACATATCACTATCAATAGGAACCAAATTTCCAGGTGCAGGTCCAAACAAATTATTATAAAAATCGGTTGCATGCTTTAACAAATTATCTGTCCCCTCAATATTTACCTCACCATCTTTCAAAGACAACATGCTATTTTTCCTCTTTCTTCCATTAGCTACCCGATGAAAATAGCTGGTATTTTGATCACCCTGTAATAACCATTTTTATGAGATTTCTGAAACCATTGTAACTCCTCTTCTGCATATAACAAGTGTAACTCATTTTGAATTAAATTTTTTCTAACACACTGCTCAGGGAGTAAAGATCCATCCTCCTCAAGCAATTCCAGCACAGAAAGCTCCTCCTTAAGCTCAATTCTTTTTTTTCTGTTGTTGCCATACAAATTGGAACCCCATCCTTTAAATTTCTTTTTAAATCTTTTCAATTTGATATTAAAAATATCAATAGGATCTTGACTCTTTACAGGTTTCTCCCAAATTTCTTTAACAAGAGGAAGGAAATCTTTATGTTTTAACCAGGATATATTAAACATAAACTCCCTTTTTTTATTTATGTTAATGACCTCATCCCCAGAGTCCAAAATCAAAGGATTATGGTCAGAAATTTCTTTAACAATTTTCCTAACAGTGACCAAAGGAAACAGATCTTCCCAATCAGGAGACATCAAAACACGATCCAATTTTTCCATAGTAGGGCAGGCATGATTGTTTGACCAAGTGTATAGCCCACCCTGCATATAAATCTCCCTGAGACCCAAAGTGTGAATAATTGAATTAAAAAGATCAGTAAATCTAGAAGGGGTGAAATGAGTATTCTTCTCCCCCCCATGTCTTAAAATGTTGAAATCACCCCCCACCACATAAGGACACATCATACTATTACAAAAACTAGCCAATTCAGTGAGAAACTCCCCCTTTAAATCATCATGAGCAGCACCATACACCACAATAAGCCCCCAGTGACATTTTTTGATATTATCTCACAAGACAAATTGCAAGCAGAATCTGCCAGCCTTTAAAGTGCACACATCCAGTTTCTCAGTTTTTATTCCACATAAAATTCCACCAGATCTCCCCACAGAAGGAACCCATTTCCAAAAATATTTCTCACCAGGATCCACTTTTCTAAACAAACTCTGAGTGTATTTTTTCTTAATAGTTTCCTGTATCCCAATAAAGTCGAGGGATAAATCCATAAGCATATCAGATGCACAAGCAGGAGCCCCTTTTTTTCCCACACCTCTAATATTAAAAAAACAACCTATCATTTAAATCTGGCAGGTTTTCTTCTTTCCCTGGTGGCTCTACCAGGAGGCACGGTAGAGGCACCAATATCAACATTTTTCCTAGATTTACTTCTGGTAACAGGAATTGTTACCACCACAGGAGACTTTCCAACACCTTTCCTTTTTTTTCTTCTTTCTACCACCTGAAAAGAGGCTTCCTCTACCTCATCCTGATCCATCCAATTTAAATTCAAAGGAGTTGATTCACCAACATTGTTTTCAATAAACAAGATTTTTTCCTTCTGCTTGCTAATTTCAATTTTACCACCCAAATTCCCCCTGGCTACTTCTAATTCCCTAACCAGGTTAATAGCAGTAAAATCATTATCAGGAATATTAAGACCCATTTTTTTAGCACGCAGCATAAGATCACTATCAGAAAGAGCAGCAAAAGAGTTAATATTTGAAGGGGGAATAGAAGTACCTTCCAAGTTCCTCTTGCGAGAGTAAACAGCAGCTTTTTCCATCATGTTAATATTGGCCTTCGTCTTGTTTCTCTCACTAATTCTAGGCTCCACAATACTTTCTTCTTCAACCGATTCCTCAGCCACAGGAGACAAAGGAGACTGCACCACATATTCTGGTGAACCCAATAAAGGAGAGATAGATTCAGAGGACACATCAACAACATCAATTAAAGGGGGCCAATTTACAGCATCCAAACATTGCAACTGACCAGCAGAAGAAGCAGTTTTTTCACCCTGAGTAGTATTCCCAGTAGGTTGCAGAATAAGACAAGGAACCAGCCACTTGTTACTAGGGTTATCCACATATGACATGTTACTTTCATTCTCCCTGGCAATCTTGTCAATAAGCAGTTCATTCTCCTCAGCACTGTCTTCAGTTGACTCTCCCTCTTCAGTTCCAGTATTCTGCCCCATTTCATAGTTTCTCACATTTCTCACAGATCCAGTTTGACTCCCAACCACTTGCTCTTCAGAGTCTTCCTCAGTTCTAGACGGTGCATTCTCATTCCTAGGGCGCTTAGGAGAAGGAATCCCACTGGGATCACTCACAGTCATAGTTCTTCCTTCCTTAGGAGGTCCCCCCACCACAACCTTGTCAATTTCAAAGAAGAAATCATAAAAATTTCCTCCCCCCTCAGCACAAATAGGCATCTGATCAAGGTCCCTACAGCCAATCAAAACCCTCACAAATTCTGGCTTGTGCAAGGTACTGAAGTCAAGTTCCAGAGAGACTCCCACCAGAGACCCAGCATAATAAATGTTATTTTCTGTCCTTTTATCCAGAGGAATATTACCTACTTTCACCCAAGCCTTCTGCATAACTGCTTTTGCACCAACAGATGCTGTCCATGGGGATAACCTGTGTCCAGAATGGCCTCTTTAGTCTTCATCCTCATGCGCTCTCCATAGTAAACAGCACGATCCACCTCTTTCTGGCTTGGCAACCTCATCGTAAACTGTCCAGGACCAATAGGTCTAGCAGTACAGCGCCATCCTTCCCCAAAGAAAGCATTGAATTCATACTCAATGTCTCTAGCACTCACACTCCCCTCAATCACAGATATAACCACACTACTTGCCCTTTCCTTAACTTGCTTCACAGAACTATCATCAGGCATGAAGAAAAAGCCCTGGCCAGGTTTCTGAAACCCACACATAGCAGCAATACATTCCCAAGGCAACACAGTCTGGCAGATAGAGGAGATATGGCCTAATTTTCTGCATCTTTCACACCGAATCGTAGGGCAACGAGCAGGGAAGTGGCCAACGATATTACAGTGAGAGCAAGGTACCTGATCCCCAGCACCAATCTTAGGATTGTTGATTCCATGACCGCCAGCAGCTCCAGCAACCACTCTGTCCGCACGCCCCTTGCCGGTGTTGACCGCGGCATCCCACTTTTCCGATCCAGATCCCGAACCAGTGCCAGTATTGGACGACCCCTGAGGAGGATCCTCTCTCCCCCGAAACCAGACATTGCCACGGCCGCGCTCGTTCCGCCCCTGTCCATGCCCGCGGCCAGGGTGGAAACGACCGCCACCCCTGTCCCCCATCGCCTTCGATGGAGCAGGATTTGCGAGCGAAGGAGCAACTCGCGAGGGAGATTTCACAACTTGCGCAAACGATCTCTGATCTCCCGAGATTTTCCCTCTCCACCACCCGAAGGAATCCCCAGATCTAGGAGGCGAAACCCTAGGCTCGCTCCAGAAATGAGACAGGAGCGCCTCGAGGACGAAGATAAGGAAGACACACTACCTGACCCTACCTGTCCGCCATTGTAGGTCCCACAGCGAGCATGTGGATGCTCCTCGGCCCGGGTACACGGCCCGCCATGAGCCTGCTCTCCCGCTGGACCCGTGCTAGGAGAAACCACCACACACCCCGATGTCCTTGCGTCCGTTTCCCCTGGTCCCCGATCCTAACACCCCAGGCGAGAGAGATCGCGGCGGCACGGCGCGTCCCCTTCGCACCAGAGGTGGTGGAGGAAGCGGCGGAGGAGGCCGGAGATCGGGGACCGGAGGAGTCGGCGAGAGAGAGAAGAGAATCGCCATCCAGCCCTCGGCGAGAGAAGAGAATCGTCTCACCAACACCTCGGCGAGAGAAGAGACTCTAAATTCATAAGCCATATGTTGATGGAAAAAGAAGCCAATGTCATTGCGGACGAACAAGAGCATTTAGTGGTTCGCACTTCACTTGTACAAATATAAACGGACGAGACCCGAGACCGCAAAATTCCAACCCAAGCTATGAAACTTACAAATGTTTTGATTTATATTTACCAAAATATTTAATTTGACAATAAAATGAACTATTAGGAGCACCAATATCACTCCGGAAAAATTATGGTGCGCTGAGTGATGATGCTCTTACCATTGAGAAGCGACTTGGTCCTCCAACCCCAAGTGGATCAACTATTGAATGGCCACTTGATCAGTAATCTAATTAGCTAGATGATGGAACATATATGCGTGGCTCCGATAATTAGAGGAGTTCATAGCATCGGATGTTGGATTGGAATTGGAGAACTGCAGAAGCCGCCGCTGCCACCACCCCACATGCCATGCGGATGCGACCGTTGCAAGCAAGAGGGGAAGAACCCAGGAAGCCGCCAAGTTGTACGGACGGACAACTTTGTTGACCACGCCCGCGTGTCTTGTCTTGGACGAGTTCTTTGTTAAGACGGAGAAGGATCTTTTGGTTGACATTTGTTCTGGTGAATTAACCGGGACAGGTGCTGGCATGACATGGAACCATGGAGAAAAGTTGAGGAGAAACAAGCAGAGTACTACGTACTAGTTTGCAAAATCTCTAAGCAAAAAATACTGACTGTAGCGACACCACCCACACAATTTATGCGTTCCCAACGAATCTGTACGACAAGAAGTAACCTTAAGCCGATCGACGACCATAGAGATCATATCAACGGCCTTCGTCGACAGCGGAGGCCAGGAACGTCGACGAGGCGCCAGCGGGCACCGAGCTTGACTGCCCGCTGACATCGAAGCCCATGTAGCTGGTGTCGCCGCCGCCCTTCATCTCCCACTCCGTGATGTAGCTGGGCTTCGGCACCCAGTCGGGCACCTCGACGTCGCCCACCAGCATCGCCACCACCCTCGACATGGGCGGCCGCTGGTGGGCCGAGCCCTGGGTGCACACGAGCGCCACCTTGATGGCCCGGAGCACCTCCGCGCTGTCAAAGTCCTCCAGCCCGGGGTCTAGCATGTCTAGAGGGCGGCCGTCCTCGTACAGTGCCCAGACCTGAAAGCGTCCAGATGGTTTCACATATGCCAAAACTATATACAAATCAAGGAGACTAGTTCATGATGCAAGCACTCACATATGCCAAATCTATGTTGAGAGGTTTTGAGTTATAATTCTGTCAAGGCATGTGAGCTCTACATTTCCAATATTTAGGAGTAGGAATTTCACTATAGGTTTTATCGACAACATAGAGAATACTAGGGCCTGGAGTTCCTCAGTGGGCTTACCCATTCGAAAATATAAACCTTGTTTTGGTCCTCAGTAATGTAATAGTTTGGTCTTCCAGCTAAAGTCTCCAATACCACGACGCCAAATGCAAACACATCAACCTTCTCGGTCACATGGCCTCTCATGGCATACTCAGGTGCGAGATAACCACTTGACAAAGGAGAGGATAAACGCAATTAGCATACATATGAAAATAGTAAGTAAACATAAAGGTCAGCTTTATCAAAAAAAAAACATAAAGGTCAGAAAAACAGAAATGCACTTACAATGTACCAGCAACTTTCGTGCTGACATGTGTCTCCTGGTCATTGTAAAGTTTCGCGAGCCCGAAATCTGAGATCTTAGGATTGAGATTGGCATCAAGTAAGACATTGCTGGCCTTTATGTCCCTGTGCACGACACGGATGCTAGATTCTTCATGAAGATAGGCCAGGCCTCTTGCAATGCCTAAGCATATCTCAAAGCGTGTTGGCCAGTCTAGGTTTGACCTCCCTTTTCCTGCAGATGTGGATTCAAGTTTTAGTTGTCTATACTAAACCTGAATTTGCAGATTTGTAACTGGGTCAATCAACGAAATTTTTACCAAATAGAGCACGGTCCAGACTTCCATTCTCTAGATACTCATAAACCAGCAATGGCTTATTGCCCTCAAGGCAGCAACCATGCAGCTTCACGAGGTTACGGTGCTGCACCCGAGATATAGTTTCTATTTCCGTCGCAAATTCCTTTTTACCCTGATGAGATGTTTCAGACAGCTGCTTCACTGCCACAAATCTACCATCAGTTAACTTCCCCTGCAAAAAGGAAACAACATTTTTAACAAGAAGTTTCAGGTCCACATTGTCAAACATCATTTGCTCTAGATACGCTATGTGGAGAAACTAAAAATACAGAAGTAACCTGTATAGACAGGTTTGCCTTCTGATATTTACTTGTGCTAGTAGCTTATTGGAAATTACTTCCACAAGGAAAACTTTAAAGAAAAATCAAGACTATGTATGGGATGAACATACCTTAAAAACTGACCCATATCCTCCTTGACCAAGAAGGTTATTAGAACTGAAATTATCAGTAGCTGACCTCAGTTCCCCATAGCTGAGGACATGAGATCTTCCCACAATACAGTAGAGCTCTGCAAGACATCACAAATAACATAACGAGTTTACTTCTAATGCTCCTTTGCCCAGTTAGAATACAGTGTGGTCCTAGTGTATCGCATACCTTCTTGCTCCAACGATAGTTTTCTCCTTTTCTGCCTCCAAACAAAGATTCCAGAAAATGCTAAGAATCCTAAAACTGCAAGACCAACTATTGCTCCGACAATCACACCTGTTTTACTACCTTTCTTCTTTAACGCAGCATTACGCACTGTAGGGGTGAAATCTGACAGAAAGTTCACTTGTTAGAAATGTGATGTCAACAGAGTCAGTATATTTCAAGTGAGGTTGAATGAAAGGTATGATTATATGTAAACTGGTTGGTGTATTACGTCTGAAATATCAGGCTATACATGTATTAGGAATTTCACTTCTCTAAAATTTTCTTCACAGAAATCTAAACTCAAACCTAGTATTCCTGAGTAGTTTGTTCAGTATATTTAATTCAGTAGTTCTCTTGTGAATGTTTCTCTTGTGAATGTTTAATCAGTGTAATAGTTAATATGGTAGAGCCAATAGAAAAATTGATTATTTTATCCAACTTCTCATTTATTTCAATGAACAATATCTGAATCCTTTAGTTTCAGCAAAACCTGACAGGCTGTGATGAAAACCTCTATAACAGCTACGAGTACAGGAAGGACTAAATGAAATATGTTTAGTATAAACCCTCATTCTCATATCGAGAAATTTATTTGTAGAACGTTCCAGTTTTACTCTTAGGCTGATCTGAATCACTCAACCCTGCTTGCTTCCTTATCCACACGCTCATCTCTTCTGATGCGCCATTAGAGAATTAAACATTTTGAATTCTTGGAATTAGAGTGACTCTTGCTGACAGCTACAGTTTTGTCTTACTTGCATGCATGCAATGTGAAGCTAATTTGCATGTGGACGTTCTGTAGTTACCCCTAAATAAATAACCGTCGTGTCATTTTCATATTGATGCTCTAGTATTTTCGGTTGCTTTTATTTCAAGACGCATAATATTGCACTCAGCTTAACTTCGATATGTGTTTCTGCCAAGTTAACCTAGAGAATAAATGGTACTATCTCTGTCCCCAAATATAAGACGTTTTGGTAGACTAAAACAGCTCACCAAACCGTCTTACATTTGTGGAGAAAGGTCGTCAGTAAAAAAACATTGTTTCAAGTTAAGGGATGTACTTGGTGTTGCACTCAAAGCTGAGATCACGGGCCCGTAGAAGCCTTGAGTAGGGATGCAACAGGTGCCCTTGCCAGCCCAGAAGAGATGAATCTCAAGAAAGTTCTTAGTGACAGGAACAATGTACTGCTTCTTAACAGCTGTGTAAGATTTCCCGCCTGCGGCCTTCCTTATGTCAAAGTTCTGTTCCTTACGCACACCCTATACAAATAAGAAGAAAGATATGATTGGCTTATAATCTAAGAGTAATGTTTGTCACTTAACAACGGGAACCTACCTGGACATATATATCGAAAACCCTTCTACCTCTACTCTTCCATGACTGAGTGTCGGGGAAGCTGAACTCTGCAAAGTGAAGTGTAACTGTATAGTTTCCATTCTCTAGTCCAATACCAAAGTATCTTAAGGATGATGGCGACATCCTTGCACTCCGGAACAGTTCTGTATCAAGTGTATTCACGAACTGATTTGAACTGTAGATTGTATAACTTCCATTAGTTGCATCCATGAAACTTCCAACATTGCTAACACCCCATGTTGGTGCTCCTGTAACATAAATTGACGCAGCTCCAAGACTGGCACCTTCAGGTTCATACACAGAATTATCTGAGCTTGATACGAATTGTGTACTGCCACAGTCCACAGCGAAGGAAGAAGCTGCAAGCATGTTAAATTATTTAATACTGGTATTAGTTGAGTAAAACTGCAGTTGTCGGTCTATAGTTCCTCGAGTAGGCACATGCTTCAAATTTCAAAATGCAGAAGTCTCACACTGTGGAGAACCAAGAAAACATGGTGTATTCCGCTGAAGGCACCCCCACCCCGTAGGTAATAGGCTGCAAATGTAACAAAGTGAAAATTTTGAACCCAAAATACAAGCTGAGGGAACCTACTTATCAACTTGAAGGTCTTGGGGAGATACTGAAATGTTGACGAACCTGTTGCTGGAACCATCTTCCACGAAATTGTTTGTCACCAGATTCCTAAATAGGATGAACAACAGGCAAAAATTAGTGTTGAACCGTTACTGGGCTTTATATTTCTGGCCCATGTGGCCCATTAACTCAAGTGACCCAGAGGGGTATATAAGTGGTGCTGCCTATGTGGAAACCCTAAGAGCTCAAGACATACACGTTGGTGGCTGCTGCTCCTAGGTTAGCCACTCTCATCTTCTACATGGTATCAGAGCACTAGAGGATGGAGGGGGTGGCGCTGGAGATGAAGATCCAGTGAGTGGATCTGTTGGAGGCTGCGAGGGACTTGGTGGTTCTGCATCAGGAGGTGTGAGGGAAGTGTTGTGGTCAGGCTGAGCCATGGGAGACGATTTGGCAAAGGCACTGGACAGGCTGGCGGAGATCCTCACCGCCAAGACTACAGAGGCTACGGCTGTGGTCAGGTCAGCAGATGGGGCTCTACTTGCTGGAGCCTCACAGGTAGAGGGGGTGCAGAAGCTTGAACTGGCACCAAACGAGATTAAACTGGAGGGTGTTAGCAATTATTTGAGCTGGTCTAGGAGAGGACGGCTGTTGCTGAAGTCGAAAGCTTTGGAAGGATATGTTCTGGGAGAAGTTGCTGAACCTGTTGAGAAGCAGGGTGCCGAGTGGAAGAAATGGAGCACTACTGATTCAGGAATACTTGCGTGGTTGCTCAGCTCTTTAACCCCGCCAGTTGCTGCATCTGTTCTGCAAAAGAGGTATGGGAAGCTCTGTTTCAGATGTATTCTGGTAAGGGAAATGTGATGCTTGTTTCTCAACTTGAGGATAGACTGCATGATCTCACTCAAGGTGAAAAGTCAGTGATGACTTATGTGGGGGAGCTGAAGCAGTTGTGGGCAGATTTGGATCATCTTGATCCTTTGGTGCTTGCCCATACTGAATGTGTTGTGGCAGCAAAGAAATGGATTGAAGGTAAGCGAGTGCTCAAGTTTTTGAAGGGTCTGAATCGAAACTTTGAGAATAGGAGGGCGAATCTGATGCATGAAACCCAGTTGCCTTCACTTGAAGCTGCTATTGCCGCTATTGCACAAGAGGAAACAAGACTGAAGTGCAATGAAAAAGGGGAATTTACACAAAGGCCTGCCTATCTTGTGTCTGAGCGGCAGGAGACCAGAGATTGCTTCAACTGTGGAGTAAGTGGCCACCTTGTACATCAATGTACAGCTCCACCTCGCCGGGGCAGAGGAGGTTTCAGAGGCAGCAGGTACGGCAGGGGATACTATAGAGGTGGTAGAGGCAGAAACGGAGGAAATTACTACCACAACTCAGGCGGTCCACAAGGAGGGGCCAGAGCCAATATGACATTTACAGAGGGAGGTAGATCAGTAACTCAGAATCAGGGAAGTGTTGAAGGGGAAGTGAAGAAAAATGAACAGCAAGGAGAAACGAGCTTCGGGCAGTTTGCTCATTTTGTCTACACCAAAGGTAATATAGAAAATGTCTCTCTAGCTGCTCATAAGCTTGATTCTGATTGGGTATTAGATTCTGGTGCCTCAAGGCATGTTACTGGTAATAGTAGTGAGTTTGAGATGTATAATCAGTACCCATCTACATACCATGAAACCATTCAAACTGCAGATGGTACTGCTCAATCTGTAAAGGGTGTTGGAGATGTCCAGTGTTCATCTAACATAAAGTTATCCTCTGTCCTACATGTGCCTGCATTTCCAGTGAGCTTGATCTCTTTGAGTAACCTGGTGGATCAGATTGATTGCCGCATTATTCTTGATAAGTATATGTGTTTAATTCAGGAGAGGATGACTGGAAGGAAGCTTGGGGACGGAATCAGATGTAGAGGGCTATGGTACCTGGACCGAGAGAAGCCTAAGTTGCTGGGATACTCTGTGGTGCTCGCAGCGGTCCAAGGTGATAAAGAGAGCAAGGCCATGATCCATCATTGCCGAATGGGGCACATTTCTTTTGATAAGATGAGCAGAGTTTGTCCTGATGTAATGAGTGGAGTAGACATGAACAAACTGAAATGTGATGCATGTGAGTATGCTAAACATACTAGAACATCTTATGTGAGTAAGGGGCTGAGAAGTATAGCTCCCTTCACTCTTGTGCACTCTGATGTATGGACATGTCCTACTATGTCGATTAGTGGAATGAAATATTTTGTAACCTTCATTGATTGCTATACCCGCATGACCTGGGTGTATCTTTACGCCACAAAGATGAGGTGTTTCAATGCTTTCAGGACTTCGGTGCATATGTAAACACTCAATTTGGAGTGCAGGTGCAAATGCTCAGGTCTGATAATGGGACAGAGTATGTTAACAACAGATTTGGCAGATTCTTATCCGAGAAAGGTATCATGCATCAAACTTCCTGCCCAGATACTCCTCCCCAAAATGGAGTAGCTGAAAGAAAGAATCGACACATATTAGAGGTAACTCGCTCTCTCATGTACACTATGAATGTACCGAAATTTCTGTGGAGTGAGGCAGTTCTAACTGCTACCTTTCTTATTAATCGCATGCCTTCACGGATTATGGGCATGAAATCGCCATGTGAACTTTTATTTGGAGAAAACAAATTTCCTGTTGCCCCCAAGGTCTTTGGCTGCACTTGCTTTGTCAGGGATCACAGACCATCAGTAAGTAAGCTTGATCCTAAGGCTGTGAAATGCATTTTTATTGGCTATCCTCCCGGACAACAAGGATATAGATGCTGGAATTATCAAGATTGATTATGTGAACACTAGACAGCAGATTGCAGATTGTTTAACAAAAGGACTGGGAACAAAGGAATGCAACTTGGCTTGTGACAAGATGGGGATGATAGATATATATCACCCATCTTGAGGGGGAGTGTTGAACCATTACTGGGCTTTATATTTCTGGCCCATGTGGCCCATTAACTCAAGTGACCCAGAGGGGTATATAAGTGGTGCTGCCTATGTGGAAACCCTAAGAGCTCAAGACATACACGTTGGTGGCTGCTGCTCCTAAGTTAGCCACTCTCATCTTCTACAATTAGAATGCAATGTTCATACTTTATAACATATTTAGAACTTATTTGCTATAGCTTAACTACTAAAACTTAAGTTACTCCTAAATAATGGCTCACTTTTGTGCTAGGCTGTAATACTAATATCTCACTTCACAAAGACTAAGAGCCATAGGCATTATAACCTTTTATATAAATACTTACTAGGTGCACCAAAACAGCGTTTCAGATTTAGCAAATAGGAATCTAGCTTATCTTATGTGTTATGCGTACATATAAGCCTAATAAGTCAGCCAAGGAGCCTAATTTAGACCATACAAGCCCTTAGCTGGGTTGGATTTGGTTCAGACTGTAACGGGAATTTCAGAACTTGGAACTTACAATTGTGAATTTCTAGCCCAAGAAGGAACGCTTCCAGAGAGCTGGTTGTAAGAAAAATCTCTTCAAAATAATAGAATGAGAGCACCATTAGAAATTGCATCAACACCCTACTAATTTTATTGTGTAAGTAAAACTGAACCACATTACATACAAATTATTAAGTGATGATCCTTTTGAGCTTGGAAGGCTTCCTGAAAGGCTATTATTCCCAAGAAATCTAGTCACAACAAAATTCATAAAGATTAGCAAGAAGAATGATTAAGTCTTCCTTTCGTACAAATACACCTTGCAAGTTAAGAGAGTCCATACAAGAAGCCGAGTGAGTTCAGATTCAACAAGGTTTGTGGTACTTGTCCTGTGATATTATTGAAACTCAAATCCCTATAATAATGAAAAGGCGAGAAGGAAAAGATGTCATCAGCCAGTGTATAATCCATGGTAATGCATTTAAGTATCTTGCATGAAGGGCATCATTGTCGCAACAAAATGCTTACAGTAAATTTAAATTCGTGAACTTCGAAAAGTCTATTGATACGAGCTTATCAGATATCCTGCAGTTCCTTAAAACCCTGCATATGACATGTTTTAGGTTAGATCTTGGAGATTTATAACTGAAGTTTGAGCCATTAACTGAATGAAAGGTCATGCATACAGGGTGCTCAAAGATGTCAGATTACTGAGGAATGCCAGTGAAGAAGAGCTTCCATTTAATATATCACCAATTCGTCTGCACGACAGAAGTAGATTATTAGTTTTCCCTGCTGCAACCTTTACATTTAAGAATCACATTCATTTAAGAATCACATTTAGCTATTATCACTGGAAATAGGCACTTACAAGCTTGTCAATTGGTCAAGATTGGAAAGAGTAGATGGAATTGGACCTTCAAAAGAATTGCCTTGAAACCTCCTGCAATCCCATAGTTCTAGTTAGTCATACATTATTTCCTGACAAATGCAGCAACCTAGTTGTGAACAAACAGGTTTATCTGTTCCTTGGAAGAAAAACAAAGTGAATTCAATGCTTATTGATACTACCACCTTATCTGAAACTAGCAACCAACTAATGGATAATCGGCAAAGCAAGATGCACTGTTAATCGAGCACTCATCTGATATCTGAGGCCTTAAATGGACTATTTCTTAAGAGGCCACAGATGGAGATTCAGCACGTTCAGGAAAGTTTCTAGTAACTACAAATGCTATCTCTGGCACTAAGACGGTTAGGTTTTTAGCGCTTTGCGTTTTTTTGTTTTACTTCTTTTTAAGCTTTTCTTAGTCTCTCTTGAGACTCTCTTGTAAAGGAATGCTCTCTATCTAATCGAATGGCAGAACGCCGGCCTTAAAGCCTCAAGAAAAAACTATTTCAAATGAATCTCCCACTTCCACACCAGTTTATTTTTACACAAACTAAAGCTCAGCTTGTAGATAACAACAGCAACTGCACGAATATTCTTCCAAACTTCCATGCAGTAAGTATTCTTTGAAATAGTGTACACAACATGGAGTATCTTCATGTTTTGAGAATTGGTATGACTGAGAACAGAGTGATCTTACAGCTCTGCTAATTTACTCCAGCTTCCAATATAATCTGGTATTTGCCCAGTAAAATCATTATCTGATGCCCACCTAAACAAAGAGAAGAGAGCTACATAAGATTGAATGGCGTGAAATATTACAGTATATCAACAAAAAATCAACTATAGGCGTACAATTTATTCATTTCCGTAAGCTTGGAAAGTGATGATGGCAGTGGACCACTAAGGCCAGCACTGTCAATGTATCTGTAATTGAGAAATACAGAGACAATACAGATTAGACAAGGAGCTGACTAATCCAAGCGAAAAGACAACAGGCTTGGCAGAAGAAAAATAGAGTCCCGAGAATTCAGTAAATATGTACAGTTGCTGAAGGTTTGCCAGGTTTCCCAGTTCGGAAGGGAGCGAGCCACTAAAATTGTTTTCGGTGATGCTCCTAAAATACACCAAAAATTCCAGGTTAGACATGCAACATTTATATTCGAAACAGCATGAAGGGCTATCATCATAGTTACCCTTTAAACCGAATTTGACTCTAAAGCTGTATGCTAAAATACAGTCATAAATTTATGAAAATATATTTCTTACAGAGATAGAAGTTTGGAAAGGTTCCCGAGCTCTGGTGGTACAGGTCCGGATAATGCGTTGGAACCGAAAGTCCTTATATGTTGAAGAGAGAAAATGTGAGATTAAATGCCAGGATAAATGTATTCATTTGATGCAATAATGTTTTGAGTTGTGAATCTCACAAGTACTGTAGATTAGTCAACTGCCCAATGAACGATGGCAAAGGCCCTGTTAGGGAATTTCGTGACAAAATCCTGAAACAAAATTGAATTTGTGAGAAAATGGAATATTATACGGAACGTCTTTATCAATTGAGCATAACAGAGTATCATAGCCACTATAAGTAGGTAGCCGATATTGTTGACGGTTTCACTAAATGAAATCGCCACAAATAAACAATCTTATTCTAGGTTCCTAAAACCAAAACAAACTTCTCCATGTTACAAATATAGACTATTAATTCCACATGTGCAAGTTGAGGTTCATACAGGTTGGTCAATTCTGTGAGGTTCCGGAGCTCTTCCGGAATGGGGCCAACCGCGTCCATGTTGTATATTTTCCTGCATCGCAAGCATCTCATCAGCTAACGCCCTATCGATCAACCGATCGCTGGCATTGATGCAAGGAACGGAGCTGCCGCTGGATCTGGCATTCCATCGAACAGGCTTGGGGCCTAGGAGGAGCACTTACAGCTTGGTGATGCGGCAGACGGATGTGTTGCCGGTGCCGGCTGTGCAGACTTCGCACTTGATGGCGGCCCTGTAGATGTAATTGGTGTCGATGTCGGTGTTGTCTGTGGCGGTGCCGGTGCAGGGGTCGCCGCTGATGTTCCATGTCTGGTCCGCCTTCTGGCCGAGTTTAGCGAACACCGCGTTCAGCGCCGCTGCTGTGAGACAAACAAGAAAAACGGTTTAAACAGCCATCCAGGTTGCTGCTCAGCCGTCCGATGGTGATCTGACGGCCAAGAGGGAGCATCTAGACTATAGGAAAGAGAGAATTGACACAATACCATTCAAGAAACCCATGCTGCCAAAACAGCACTGCCGGTAAGGTTTTACTTGCCCATATAGCACTCACGTGACATGTCAACCATTTTCAAGTTAGTCAAACTGTTAGGATCTTGTCAGATTTTTTGAAATAACAAAATTAACCTTCTCTAACCTAGACAAAAGTCCAGCCTATACCAAAATCCTCCAGTCTCGATGTTGGCCATGGCGGCATCCCCGACCACCCCATTGTCGTCGTCGCGGCTCCTTTGCTCTCCTCTCTGAATCCCTCCCCTGCTCCCTCCTCAGCTCCGAGATCGCGACATGCCCTCCCCCCTCCCTCCTGCGACACGGGTGCCTTCCCCAAATGCAACGAGGAGACGAGCGCTTGCCAATCTCCCTGACTCTGGTGCCCTCCCGAGCACTCTGCATCCTCCCTAGATGGTTTCTTATTCTAACTTTTGTGTCTTTATTGTGATGGTCTCCGCAACCTCGCCAATCTCCCTGACGTCAGTGCCAAACTTTCGGTTTTGACTAGTGGCATTGTGACTATTCTCTCTATAGGAAAAATAAACAGTGAGTGAAACCGGACATGGTTTTTGACTTTTGTGCCAGTAGGAGCAAAAAATTCAAGTAAAAGAGCAAAAGTTCGGATTTTAAAAATCTACAACTGATGAGTCAACAGTCGTCGGATCCAAGAAGCAACGATGGGTTTCAACTGTCATGAAACCACATTTCCACGTGGTAGCTCCCGGGCGGGTCGTGCCATAAGACGCCACGTGGTATCACCGTCCAAAGTCAAAGCGTCGAAGGATAATTCATCAAACGATCAACTTATTGGAGGAACGTGGCCTACTAGCAATCTATGTCCGCCATGGAAGAATTTAGCATTCGGATCCATAAGGAGGCAGGACCATCACATGCATGCGCATGAAATGAATCTTTTTGTAACAAAAAAAATTAAAATACATTATCTTTTAAATCGGTAATCCAATTGACGATTTGTTTTCATAGTTGGGTTCGTATCTAAGAGTACTTTAAAACAATATCCCATCTTAATATGTTTGAGCAACTTTTTTATGTCTCTATTTGTTAGGTTATAATATTGTAGTTATCATATAACTAGTGAACAATTATCAACCAAATAATACATAGTTATCATATTATTTGTACATATAGCTATAGCCATGATCTACATGTCCGGAGAGTGAGTAATTGATCCACTCTAAACACGTAAAATATGGAGTTACTGTCAATAAAGGATTACATTGGTGATTAGTAAAGTTCAAAAAATCAGGCAAACATCTGATTTTAACCTAGTAACCAACCTTACACTACCTTGTAAACAAGTGACTATAATTTGGTAATTATGGTTGGAAAAAATTTTCAAAACATATGATGGGATCTAATTTTAAAAATCTCATCGCGGCAAAGTCATACGTGAAAACGGATCTGAATTTTAATGTATGTTTTAAGAGATAAAATATTATGAAGTTTGGTAACCAAAAGGAGTCCATGTGACCACATGTATGCATAGCTCATCTACCATATTATTTAAATATGTGCCCACGGAAAACTAATATGTAGCACGTGCCCTTGTTAGCACGGCCCTTCATTAAATTAGCCTATGATCGGTCGAACCATGTGTGCACCTTCCTCCTATCTCTCCCATACACGCTTCTCTCCTCATGCTCCTCCTTTCTCTATAGTAAAACCCCCTCTAACAGAACACATGTACATCACCTTATCCCCCTTGGGGAGGCTGATACGTCTCAAACGTATCTATAATTTTTGAGTGATCCATGCTTGTTTTATGACATTGTCACATGTTTTTGCCATCTTGTTATATCATTTTAAGGCATTTTATTAGACTAACCTATTGACAAGATGCCCAGTGCTAGTTCCCTGTTTTTGTTCTGCTTTTTGTTGCAGAAAGTTACTTCTGAAAATATTATCGGAATTGGACAAAAATTTACGACGATTTTTTATTGGAGAAATAAGGACCGGAGTCAAAAGGGCGACCCCGGGAGGGACCCACAGTCCTAGGGCGGGTCCTACCCGCGGGTGACTGGTGGGCCGCAGTCGGGGGCCGCCCCTGCCCCTCGGGCACCCCCTCACGATGCCCTTTGGCCTATAAATTGCTCCCGACGAAAAAACCCTAACACCCGAAGGATTTTCCCAAATACGCAACAGAGCTCCGCCGCCATCGCCGACAAGTTTCGGGGGTTCAGAAGGTCCTGTTCCGGCACCCTGCCAGGACGGGGATCGACCGCCGGGGACATCTCCATGAACACCGCTGCTTCACGCGATGAGGAGGGAGTAGTCCCTCACCGGGGCTGAGTCTTATACAACTAGCTATGTGGTTATCTTTCTCTCCCATGATGTGATCTTCGTTGTGATTATAAGCTTTGTTAGTGTAGTTGAATACATGATGTTTTCCTATGTGTAATGGATATGATGTTGCTCAAGTGGTGTTATTTAGTACAATTTCCGGAGTCACCGTTGTGATCATGGTACCTCGGTGACAGGATGGGTGCCGTGTGTGACTCTATGGATAATAGATTGGAAGGATCTTTATCATGAGTTTGTTCTTTATTTGTTAGATTGAATAGATCATGAGGTTTCTTGATGCTTGTGTTATTAAAGAAAGAGACTATTCAAAAAATAGATTGTGGTGTTTGTTAGTACTATCTTTGAATGCGGATAGTGACAGCATGAAGTATTCATAGATGTGGAATACGAACTTTAAGGTGTGCTTTTCGTAGCCCTACGCAATTCTCATCCTATTTGATCCATAAAAGAATAATCTCCGAGTAACGTCTACCATGCATGTAATTTTGTGGGAACTATCATGTGTTTAATCATGTTAATGATGTTGAGAGTAGTCACTACTGAAAGTATGAAACCTAGGCCTTGTTTCCAAGCATTGATACACCGTTTTTAGTCACTTTTGTCACTTGTTTGCTTGCTGCCATTTTTATTACAGAATTACAAAATCACATTTTACCATCCATATCACTTGCATTTTACCATCTCTTCGCCGAACTAGTGCACCTATACAACTAACAATTGTATTAGGTGTGTTGGGGACACAAGATACTTTTTGTATCTTAATTACAGGGTTGCTTGAGAGGGATATCTTTGACCTCTACCTCCCGTGGATTCGATAAACCTTGGGTTACTCATTTAAGGGAAATTTGCCGTTGTCCTACAAACCTCTGCGCTTGGAGGCCCAACAAGTCTATAAGAATAGAATCGTGTAGTAGACATCAGAGGTCAATCTTCTTACCCGACCACTAGGTAACTACCATGGGGGATAGGTGAAGGACCTTGATTTTTTGTCTACCAAGCTTCAAAGAGATATTGGAATTATGAGGAATGAATTCGGGTAGGCTCATAGTGAGTCGTAATTGTCACCGGAGAACGCATGGGCACTAAGGTCAGAATTGTCGCCGAAGAGCATGTGGGCAGCGAGGTCGGTGCCTCCATTCTTCGACGGTGGACATATGTTTTGGGGGAATTTTCTGATATTGTGAAGGGTGTTTAAAATACTAAGTGCTATCACTTTTATGTGTAGAACACGATTAAAATGTTGCAACAATTTATGGGTACTGATTTTCTATATGTTGTAATGTATTTTTGTAATGTTGAATACGTTGGGTGCAGGGACAGAACCAAGGGGCACGCTGGGGCCATGGCTCCCCCCATGGTTGATTTTTAAAAAATCCTGTAGCTAATTTGTAAATTTGGGGCTCAACATTTACTTAATCTTACCTGTATGGCCCTCTCTATGTTATTCAATACGATTTGACTCCCTTGTGTTGTAAACTTGTAATCCTGGTCCGTCCCTGGTTGGGCACTTGGGCGCATATGTTGTACTAATATAAGGCTTTGCAGCATACAAATTCATTTCTAAATAAGTGAATCAACAAACTAAACCATGTCTACATATATACGGATCATGACAAAGTAAAAAAAAAGTTTTATATTTTGGAATGGAGAGTATATGTTAATTTTTTTTGTTACAAACGAAACATATTTTTTATGTTTTGTTACAACCAGGTTGGAGATTGCTTGAAGACGGTGTTACTTTTTACAACTAAATTGGATTTTTTTTTTTTTGCATTATTGCATACGATACGATGGAAGAATATTCAGGAAGAACCAAGAGCGTTGCCCTTGCCCCCCGGCCGGCAGCGAAATTAGCTGGTGATGATTGGGAACGAACAGCGTGGGAAAACCTAACACTTAAGAAGATAGCATGCTCACCGTCAGCCGGATTGGTCGTGGTGGTCTGTTGAGCATGCGCAACCGCCGCAAGAAGCAGCAGCAAGAGCGCCGCGCCATGGAGGAGCATGCGCAACTTCATCTCCCTCTCGCCCTCGCTTTACTTTGCCAGTTTGCTTGTGTGTCTGCTCTAGCTTAGCTTTGCTCGTCCCTTGTGACAATCCGACTTCCGGGATATATATAGAGAGAGTTGTGGTGAGAGCCGGGAGGATAAACCTCAGATAAACGATGAGGATAAAACCATACGTCATGAAACCATACATTATTACGACCGAGAATTAGCAGCTCGGTCCTCCCATCCCATGTGCGCAAGTGGATCAGCCGTTGAATAGCTATTTCATTAATTAGCTTATTTTTGCAAAGACTTCGTTAAGTAGCTGATGATCCCCACCCCGCCCCCCCCCCCCCCCCCCCCCGTCGCCCGCGTCTGGCGGCTCGGGGGAAGGGCTCCCCCACCCATCTCCCCGCCTCGCCGCTGCCGGAGGGGGCGCCGGCAAAGCCGCGCGCGCCCCCTGGGAAGGTGGCGGCCGGGCGCTCTTTGGTTCTTGGCCGCTCTCCCACGCGCGGGTGTGGTCGACGGCGTGAGGCGGCGGCGTGGCAGATGGCCACGGCTGCGCGGATGGCGGCGCTCGTCGCGGGATGGCGGAGCTGCGCGGCTCCTGCCTGCCAGCGGCCCGAGGCTCGCGCGGCCGACGGCCTTGGTGGGGCGTCTCTCATGGCGCCTCTGTCCTCCTCCTGGCGGGCTCCTTCAGGCTGCGGCGGCGGGACTCGGCGTGTGGTGGCGGACGGAGTGGTCGTGCAACGCTGGCTGCGGCCTGTTTTCGGGCCCGATCTTGGGCCCCCGAAGGGTCGGGCGCTCCATCTTCATCAACCCTGTGGGCGGCCAGATCCCCCCCCCCCCCCCCAGCGGCTGTGTGGTGGCTTGCATGGTGCTCGTTGCGTGTGTTGCAGGATCGCAGCCTGGAATCATGGTGGTTCTAGGTCTCAGGTAGTGCTCCTCCACCTTTGTCGACATGGTGTTTGGTGGGGTGCGGTGTTTGGTGCTACGTCCAGCGGCCCTGGTGGATCTGGTGCTGGTGTTGATGGTTGGTCGTGTGTGGTCTTCGCGAGGTGTGGTAGGCTGCAGCGGTCGTGGGTGGAGATCGAGTGCCTTCTTCTGTAGGGTTGTGCTCAAACCCCGGGTGAGGACCCTGCATCGACTTTGTCGTTGCCGGCGGCAGCGGTGTCTTTTGATGTCGTTTCCTCTCAAGAGGTGCCGTTGTGGAGCTCCAGCACCTACAGTACTTTGGTGGTCTCCGGGTGAAAACCTTGACCCGGCTCGCCGGATCAGATGACGGTGTTGTGCCCTGGACAACACTACCTCCTTAGAGGCGTCATCTTGGAGACCCAAAGAGTAGTATGGCTTTTGTCGATGCGTGTGCTGACGGTGCTGAGTTTTGGTGGTGGTGGTGCGGCTATCTTGGGGCCGATGGTGGTGTGTTTCTCGCTTCGGCGGGACTCCGCGTGGTCTCGGCCACATGGATGTGCCTGCTCTAGAGCCTCCAGTGGTTGCTGTTGCGGTGTGGGAGCTTCGTGCTCTTGGTGGCGTCCCGGCTCACCTTTGCTCTTTGACGATGCAATGTATGTCTCCCCCACCTGCTTTCGTCTCGATCTCCGTGGCGGAGCTCGCTATCTAGGGTAGTGCTAGGTGCTAGGCTTGACACTCCGATGATGATGGTGGTGCTCCTAAGTTGTGCCATGGGGTTCGAGTCGCATGCCGGTGCGGTGTGTGAGGCTGATTGCCGAGTCTTGGCATTGTGATCCCTCGACTGCACCCGTCACCTCTTGTGTCTCTTGGTGGCTCTTGCTTCTCCTCTTCTGGTTGTCTTTTTTCTTGTATTTTTTCTATCCCCCTGTAAAATTGTCCAGAACATGGCCCGCCAGGCTATGTTTTTCGTGCCCGCGCGTGTATCCTCGCTGAGTTTTTCGTGCCCGCCAGGCTATCCCCCTGTAAAACCCTTTCCTGTATCCTCGCTGAGTTGTTCATGCCCGCGCGTGTCTCGACCGGACGAGTTCTTTGTAAGACAGGGAAAATGATCTTCGTTGACTTTTGTCGTGATGAATTAATCGGGGAAACCAGTTTTACTGCTACCTCCATTTGTAAAGGGAAGACGTGTTTTTTCGAAAGTCAATCATTGTGAACTCTGACCAAGTTTCAAACTTTACATTGTTTGACTTTTGAAAAGAAATACGTCTTACTCTTACTGTCAGGAACGGAGAGAGTGACTTCTCTAGGCTCACGGAAAACTTTGTTTGGCTTAGTAAAATAAAAATAAGCTATTTTCGTTTGGCTCGCGAATGATAAGGAGTTCTTGTCCATCACAGAGACTTTTTTTTAACAGAACGGACAACATTGCCTCATTTTATTTAAAAAAGAAGGAGTGAATTGACCGGTTCATTAGCGAGGAACCGGTTAAAAACCGTTACAAGTGCACCAACATAGTCGACAACCACATTGGACAGACACGGCCGATCTGACTATCCACAAGAAACACACACGCCGCCAAGGAGAAACATCATCAAGGTTGTCATCGAGCATCATCGTCGTCACTCCTCCCCGAACAAGCAATTCCGACTTCACCTTCGAAGACCATGGTTGAAGCCCTCATCGCAGAGACTTAAAGTAGTTCACGTTATGTCTCCCAGATAAAAACATGTTAATCCGGCCCATTCTTTGGAACTTGGTCACCGTCGTTGTTCTTGACCGGC
Source organism: Puccinellia tenuiflora (assembly GCA_012064385.1). Lineage (NCBI taxonomy): Eukaryota > Viridiplantae > Streptophyta > Magnoliopsida > Poales > Poaceae > Puccinellia > Puccinellia tenuiflora. The sequence continues at coordinate 749,220 of QRDG01000446.1, read as the reverse complement.
TAGGCCGAGCCAGCGACGTTGTCGGGTGCGTCGAGTCGTGCCGCAGATCTGAACCCGACCACCTACCATAAGATTCAGGCAACGAACTAGACGCATTGGAAACTCCGTGTTTTGTTGGCTGTCGTCGATTGTCAGACAATTTGCACCACCTTTCGACCGAATAAAAGCCTTAGAGAGATCCTAGTGACACGTGCCATCGATAGATCACTCTAATGCATCTTCCTTCCATGTTTGCGTCGCTCTCCATGAGCCCTAGCGAGGGAAGTCGGGAGTACCGTAGATGGACGGAATCGGCCTTATGTGGGTAGGAACAAGGCTGGGTGGCGGGTAGGTCCTGGTCGTGAGGAATCGGTCCAGTGCGGCGTCCGCTTAGCTGGATTTTGAGCAGCAGAGGTCCACTCGACAGGAGGAGAGATATAGTCATGTTTCAGTCGATTTCGAATGACAACAGGTTTCATCCAATTATGCAAAGTAGGTTATCGTTCGGGCGAGCTGAACAAAAAAAACTTATCTTTCGGATGCGGACGACGGTGTGATATTTTCGCAAATTGTGATTTTGGGGTCAAACGGTGAAAGGGGTGCACTCCAAACAGTTTTTAGAATTTAGGCGGTGAAAACTGTACCAACTCAGAGTTAAAGGTAACTGCAGGAAAAGTTTAAGGGAGTTAATTGGACTTATATCAAAAACAATTAAACAAATACCACTCTTCCTAGTCCAAAAAACAAGGATCCCCTTGTCCTTCGACGTTCCCCTCCGGCTACCTCGGTCCCTCCTCTGCTGCGGCGCCTCGCTCCGCTACCTCTACCTCGGCGTCAGGCGTTTCCCGCACACCACCGGCCTCCCGCGCAGCCTCGACGTCTTCCCCCACCTCTAGGAGCTCGACATCTGCCACGCCATCACGGAGGAGCGCGGCTTGGAGTATGTGCTCGCCTACAGCCCCAGCCTGGAGACCCTGGCGCTCATCTCCAACTACTGCCACCCCGACCGCGTCCGCCTCGACAGCCACAGCCTCCGCTTCCTGCTGCTCTGGCATTCGTTGGAGGACGAGGTCGCCGTCGTGGCCGTCCCATGCCTGCAGTGGGGCTCATCGTGTACTGCACGCACCCCCACCGAGGATGGAAGGACCATCGGCATCAAGTTAGGCTATGCTCCCTTTTGACGGTAAATAGCAGGAGCTCTGCCTATGCATTATAAGAAGAAGAATTGATCCAGTTAATCAGGGAAACCGGACCCAAAAAACATACAAAATCTAGGATGGCCAGTGGAGGCAGCGGTGCTTGAAGCTTCCATGTCTGGTAGTTGTCCGACCGCTGTCCGGCCGTGATGATGAAGCAGGATACACGGGTCCAGTATCCTTCCAAATACTAAGCTCCCTAGAAATAAAGAGCTCTCCTTGATTGTGGCCCCACCTCTTGGAAATTTTATTTTTTACCCCTTTTTATTTTGGATTTCCATTATTTTCCCTGTTTTAATACTAAGCTCCCTAGAAATAAAGAGCTCTTTGATTGTGGCCCCACCTTTTGGAAATTTTATTTTTTGCCACTTTTTATTTTGGACTTCCATTATTTTCCCTCATTTACATGATAATTTATTTTTTGCCCAACTTTTCTTTGGACTTTGGTAATTTACCCCTTGCTAGCTGGGCCCATGCGCCTATGACAAAATTACCCTTTTGGTTGCTTTTCTGGATCGATCTGAATAAGTAGCGCTCATCTCTATCGACACAGATATGGAGAGCTTCTTGCGGCCGCGCTGTTTCCCCACTATAATCTCGCCCCGCTGACCACGTCCTCAGTTCCGTGCTTGATTATCACAATGGTAGCCACAAACGCACGATGTTGAGTGTCCGGTTGTCGCCCGAGCCGTCGAAACTGGCAAACATCTAGGCCATGTGATTTGGCGCCTTCGACACCACCCCACACCTCATGCGCGGATCCGCCCCGTCACCGCCCGTTGCATACAACAGCGCTGCCAAGGGAGTGTGCGGGAGACTGCCTGTGAGAGAACGACGCAGTTGGAGTTGGAGGTTGTCGGAAGCGTTTGGAGTTTGAACCTACCGGAAGCGTTCGGAGTTCGAGGCTGCCGGAAGGGGTTTGGGTGTATAGGTAGAAGCGGTGGGGTTCGAAGAGAGAACCGAGTTTGAGTGCGAGAGCCGGGAGGAAATCGCCGGACTTGGATAAGAACGCCAAATTTTAGAGAGGGAGTAGCAAAGCGGCGGTAGGACGATCAGCTCCTCTGTTGAATAGACGGGACATTATCGTGTGGAGATGTTGCCTCACGTAATCAGATGATGTTTAAAGGATTAAAGTAAATTCAGAAGTGCAAATGATCAAAGTTCCCTGAAAAGTGGTGCGAAGAATAAATTCGTGGTGAGAATACTATATATATGTTATGTTCTTGACATGAATTTGCAGCGCACAAAAATGAGCATACAATTTTTTATTATATTATTCAAAAAAGTGTGACAAAACAAATACATTAGTGGGGCAAAGCCATCTTCATGGCGGTATCTCTCGCAACAACTAATAATGATATAGGATGATCCTGATCACTTCCAAGTATCCTAACCTCACAGCAACGCATGCCATCTAAACTATAAACTGTTGGCCTCACAAAACCGACCAACGGCAACCCGGGAGCATAAACTGGTCCATTAAACTCTCATCGCACGCAGTCTGCATACGTTATAGAAGTCGCCGCCTCCCTCTTCTGCCTACCCATTTCAGAAGAGATCAACACTATTGACCTTGCTAGCCATGTCGTCGAAAACGCCACGACGCGAGACAGAGCCACCAATCTGCACGCGTCCATCATCACGGGTCCGCCTCCGAGACCCCGCTGCATCACACCATCGAGACTCGTTGTTATCAATGTGCATCCCGACGCGGTTCTACCTCCTGACGTTGCGTACCACCGTTGTCCGATGGGAGATCTAAATTTGGGGTTTTCCCCGGAACATCCTTGGCGAGAAAATGAGCGTTGCAGCAACGATGTCTTCTAGAAGGTTTTGCTAATTCTCAATCTATTATTTTCGAACACATGTCCATTAGTTGTTAATTGTTTTGCTAATTCTCAATCTATTATGATTTTTTAAAAGAGCGTTAAGGAAATACCATGCAGTTCTTTGTTTTGTTTCATAACTTGGTAGTGGTCCATCTTTACAGTCTGACATTATCTTCCTCTAACATTTGGGAATGACATTAGAATTCATTATAGTAATAGTTGTTTTCTGATTCTGTTTCGTACATAACAGTCTTTTTCAATTGTATTAAGCGAAATTTTCAATTATTAGGTAGTTGAATGTGTGTGCCTGTGCGCGCATTTTTTAATACCAATGACGAATGATACTCTTGTGGTGTCTGTCTTTGTTATCTCAAAATCTATTAAGGCATATCTCTCCATATTCTGATTATTTTGTTTACCTCTAATATTTTATGTGAAATGAATTTGATTTGTGACCGAAAAAAACATTGCTAGACAATAGAGATGATAAAGTAAAAAACAAATACGTTTATAGACAATGAAGTTTTATTTAGACGGGTTGAGTACTAAAGACATGTTATATTTCAATATCAATTGGGCGCGGCAACGCGCGCCTTATCCTTCTAGTATGTACGAAGAGGCATAGAACGTGGAGGATCCAGGGGGGGCTCCTTTGGGTCGCTTCAAGGCGATGGATGTGACGAGGGTCGCCATAAGGAAGTCCTTCTTGGGCTCGGCCCAATTATTCACACGCTTTCGACTGTTTCCGCATCGCAGCGTTCATCGCGCGCGTTCGACTGCTTCGTCGCGATAGTTTCTTTTCACCGGCGGTTTGGTGCGCATTAGACAGTTTCAGAAAAGCCAATGTAAGAAAACGAATTAGCGAACTGTGGAGCAACAAAAATAGGAGCTTACTGTTTTTGAATTGCTTTTTCCTTGGTTAATATCCGAATACAAAAATCAGTGAAGCAAATTCATTTTTAACGATTTTGAAGATTGATCAGAAAAAGGCCAAATGAACATAATGAACGAAAATTATTTTGGAACGATTTTAAAATTGAACAGAAAAGAAATGGCTAGTAAACAGAAACTATTTTTGAACGATTTTAAAAACTGAACAGAAATGGGGGTGAACGAAAACTATTTTTGTACGATTTAAAAGTAAACAGAAAAAGCGGTGGAACGGAAACTATTTTTGAACGATTTTAAAAGTGAACGAAAATTATTTTGAACGGAAATTATTTTGAACGATTTTAAAAGTGAACAAGAATTATTTTCAACTGAAAATTATTTTGGAACGGTTTTAAAATTGAACAGAAAAGGCTAGTAAACAGAAATTATTTTTGAACGACTTTAAAAAATGACATAAATGGGAGTGAACGGAAACTATTTTTGAACGATTTTAAAAGTGAACAGAAAAAGAGGTGGAACGGAAACTGTTTTTGAACGATTTTAAAAGTGAACGAAAATTATTTTGAACGAAAATTATTTTGAACGATTTTACAAGTGAACATAAATTATTTTGAACGAAAATTATTTTGAATGATTTTAAAAGTGAATGAAAATTATTTTGGAATGATTTTAAAATTGAACAGAAAAGGCTAGTAAACGGAAATTATTTTTGAACAATTTTAAAAAATGAACATAAATGGGGTGTGAACAATTTTAAAAGTGAACAGAAAAAAAGCGGTGGAACATAAACTATTTTTGAACGAATTTAAAAGTGAACAGAAAATGGGCGTGACCGGAAACTTTTTTTGCATGAATTTTCAAAACAGAAAAATGGGGATGAAAAACAAAAGGAAAAAATAAAAGAAAACGGAAAACAAAAACAGAAAATAAAAAGTGAAAAACGAGAAAAGAAAAGAAATAGGAAAAGGAAAATTAAAAGAACGAAAATAAAATATTAAATGAAAACAGAAAAGAAAACGAAAACAAAAAAGAAAACGAAAATGAAAATAGTTCAAAAATTAAAATAAAGAAGAAAATGAAAAAGGAAATAAAACGAAAACAGAAAAAGAAAACGTAAAAGGAAAATAAAAAGAAAACAGGAAAGAAAGAATAAAACGGAAAAAACAGAAACAGAAAAAGTAACGAAACCCGAAAATGCAAAACAGTAAACAATAGAAGGAACAATAATGATCTATGATCGTAAACTCCGGCGTGGCCCGTTGGCTATTCGCCCCTTGTACGTGACGTCCTTTGTTCGTGTCCCAGGTGCGACGGAAAGTGCTCGGTATTTCTCACGTGATTTGTACCTCCAAATCGCTTAAGGTTTCCTGATGTGGGCTCAGCCCATTAAGCTTCGAGTTTGACTGGTTCGTTCGTGTGGATGCGAGGAAGCTTCGGTTTGACTGATTTCCTTCGTTCGTGTCCGCGTTCGGACCTAGGAAAACTTGCCTTCATTCGTGTACACGCATGGTCGTGCTCGTTCGTTCAGTTATTTTTACATTTTCATTTAATTTCTTGTTCCACTTGTATACATTCTTTCCTTTATTTTTTTCTTATTTCGTTCTTTTTTTTGCTGTTTCACTTTTTCTTAGTTTAATTTTTTGTTCTCCATTTAAGTTAGCTTTTCTGTTTTTCCATGTCTTTTTTTAGTTTCTAATAATGGTTCTTTTTCAATTTATGTTTTCTTTTTCCTCTAATTTTTATTCATATAGTATATACATAGATTTTTGGTTCATCGGTATATTTTGTTGACTTACATTTTCGGTTCATCGGCATCTTCTTGTTCACTATTTATTTTGGTTCACTCACATTTTCGTTCCGCATTATTTTTGGTTCACCGATATTTTTGTTCGTCGATAGTAATGCATTGAAGTATCTTGCATGAAAGGCCGACTCAGTAGCGTGGCGATCCCGCATCCCTTCAGGCGACCGCGCCGGTCCGCGTCGCCTTAAGGCGATGTATAGGATTTGCCGGGCAAAACCTATACGCCGCCCGTTAGCGGCGCGTAACCCTAGCGGCGACCTAATGGGCCCGCCCATAGTGCGGCGACTGTTTTTTCTTCTTCTGTTTCTTTTCGTTTCTTTTTTCTTTTCTGTTTCTTTTTTCGTTTCGTTTTTCTCTTCGTTTTTCTTTTTTCGTTTTTCTTTTTCATTTCTTTTCTGATTCTGTTTTTCTTTTCTTTTCGTTTCTTTTTCTGTTTTGTTTTCTTTTTTCTTTTCTTATTGTTATTTGTTCTTCTTTAAATTGTTTTTTGAAAATGGTTCCATTTTGAAAATGGTTCCAAATTTAAAAATGATTCCAAATTAAAAATGGTTCCAAATTCGAAAATGGTTCCATTTTGAAAATGGTTCCAAATATAAAAATGGTTCCAAATTTGAAAATGGTTCCAAATTTAAAATGGTTCCATTTTGAAAATGGTTCCAAATGTAAAAATGGTTAATTTTTGAAAATGGTTCCAAATGAAAATGATAAAGTCTCTCTTTCGTACAAATACACTTTGCATGTTAAGAGAGTCCATACAAGAAGCCGAGTGAGTTCAGATTCAACAAGGTTTGTGGTACTTGTCCTGTGATATCATTGAAACTCAAATCCCTATAATAATAAAAAAGCAAGAAGGTAAAATGTCATCAGCCAGTGTATAATCCATAGTAATGCATTGAAGTATCTTGCATGAAAGGCATCATTGTCGCAATAAAATGCTTACAGTAAGATTAAACTCGTGAACTTCGAAAAGTCTATTGATACGAGCTTATCAGATATTCTACAGTTCCTCAAAACCCTGCATATTACATTTTTAGGATTAAACTTGGAGATGTACAACTGTAGTTTGAGCCATTAACTGAATGAAAGGTTATGCATACAGGGTGCTCAAAGATGTCAGATTACTGAGGAATGCCAGTGAAGAAGAGCTCCCATTTAATATATCACCAATTCGTCTGCACCACAGAAGTAGATTATTAGTTTCCCTGCTGCAACCTTCACATTTAAGAATCACATTTAGCTATTATCACTGGCAATAGGCACTTACAAGCTTGTCAATTAGCCAAGATTGGAAAGAGTAGCTGGAATTGGACCTTGAAAAGAATTGCCTTGAAACCTCCTGAAATCCCATAGTTCTAGTTAGTCATACATCATTTCATGACGAATGCAGCAACCTAGTAGTGAAAGAACAGGTGTCTCTATTCCTTGGAAGAACAAGAACGTGAATCCAATGCTTATTGATACTATCACCTCATCTGAAACTAGCAACCATCTAATGGATAGTCGGTGAAGGAAGATGCAATGTTTCTCGAGCACTCATCTAATATCTGAGACCTTAAATGGACTGTTTCTTAAGAGGCCACAGATGGAGATTCAGCACGTTCAGGAAATGCTCTAGTAACTAAAAATGCTATCTCTGGCACTAGGACGGTTACTATTTAAAATGAATCTCCCACTTCCACGCAAGTTTATGTTTTACACAAACTAAAGCTCAGCTTGTAGATAACTATAGCAAACTGCTCAAATACTCTTTCAAACCTCCCAGCAGTAAGGGCATTTACAACGCGAGCGCTTAGAGAGGCGCTTACGCTAAATCCCCGGCAGTTAGGCACCAAATCCCGGTAGTTTTTTTCTAATCCTAGCCGAGCCCAGGAATTCCTCTGGCGTCGACGCAAGATCTAGCGTCGGGCGCTAGCTTCTTTTTTCTTCCTCGCTAGACTCAGAACGGATCTGTACAGGCGCCTCTATCTTATCCTTGCGTTGCAGCCTAGGGCGCTAATGTTTCTGTTGCGGGATTAATTATTTTTTTTGTTTCCATAAGCGCCTGCCCAAGCGTTCATGGAATGTACATGCCCTAAGTATTCTTTGAAATTGTGTAACCAACATGGGGTAACTTCATTTTTTGCAGATTTACTATGACTGAGAACAGAGTGATCTTACAGCTCTGTTAAATTACTCCAGCTCCCAATATAATCTGGTATTTGCCCAGTAAAATCATTATCTGATGCCCACCTAAACAAAGAGAGAGAGAGAGATACATAAGACTGAATGGCGTGGAATGTTTTCATTTTCGTAAGCTTGGAAAGTGATGATGGTAGTGGACCACTAAGGCCAGCACTGTCAATGTACCTGTAATTGAGAAATAAAGAGACAATACAGATTAGACAAGGAGCTGACTAATCTAGGCGAAAAGACAAGTGGCTTTGCAGAAGAAAAATAGAGTCCCAAGAATTCGGTAAATACGTACAATTGCTGAAGGTTTGCCAGGTTTCCCAGTTCCGAAGGAAGCGAGCCACTAAAATTGTTTCCGCTAATGCTCCTAAAAATACACCAAATATTCCAGGTTAGGCTGTAACATTTATATTCTAAAAAGAATGAAGGCTTTCAGCATAGAAACCCTTCAAACCAAATTTAACTCTGAAGTCGTATGCTAAAATACAGTCATAAAATTATGAAAATATATTTCTTACAGTGATACAAGTTTGGTAAGGTTCCCGAGCTCCGGTGGTACAGGTCCGGATAATGCGTTGATACCGAAACTCCTTATATTTTGAAGAGAGGGAGTGTGAGATTAATGCAAAGAAATAAATGTGTTCATTTGATGCAATCATGTTTTGAGTTGTGAATCTCACATGTACTGCATATTAGTCAACTCCCCGATGAACAATGGCAAAGGCCCTGTTAAGTAATTTTGTGCTAAATCCCTGAAAGAAAATCGAAGTAGATATAAGAAAGACTGAATTTTGTGTGAAATTGGAATATTATACAGAATGCCTTTTTCAATTGGGCACAGCAGAGTATCATATTCTAGGTTCCCTAAATGAAAAAAAGGCCACTATAAGTAGATAGCCGATATTGTGGACGGTTCCCTAAATGAAACCGCCACAAGTCAACAATCTTATTCTAGGTTCCTCAAACCAAAACACACTTCAACTTGCTCTGAATACATAACTATTAATTTCAGGTGTTCAAGTTGAGAGTTCATACAGGTTGGTCAAGGCTGTGAGGTTTCGGAGCTCTTCTGGAATGGGGCCGACCGCGTCCACGGCGTATATTCTCCTGCATCGCAAGCATCCCATCATCAGCTAACACCTTATCAATCTACGAATCTATTTCATTGGAAGTGGCATTCCGTCGAACAGGCTGAGCGCTAGCGGGAGCACTTACAGCTTGGTGATGCGGCAGACGGAGATGTTGCCGGCTGTGTTGTTGCAGAGTTGGCACTTTATGGCCGGGTTGACGACGGATGTTGGTGTTGTCGGTGGCGGTGCCGGTGCAGGGGTCGCCGCTGATGTTCCATGACATCCCCGCCTTCTGGACCAGCTTCGCGAACAACGCGTTCACCGCCGCCGCTGCGAGACAGACAGACAAAGAAACAAACGGGTCAAAAAGACATCCACGTCGGGGATCCGTCGTCCGATGTGGATCTGACGGTCGGGAGGGTAGTGTCTGGACTACAGGAGAAAGAAACCGCTAGTGAAATCGGACGTGGTTTCTGACTTTTGTGCGTGGAGGAGCACAAGTCAAACGCCGAAATGGCAGAGACGCCGACGTGCTGGTATTGACTTTGGAGACGATCGAGAAATGCGGAGCGAACAACCTAGTTTGTCGGAACGGCTGCGAGATGATGGGAGATCGGGGGCGGGGGATGAACGAAGACGGAGCAACAAAACCAGGGGGGAAGAAGCGTTGTTCAGCAGCGGTTGTTGATGGAACAGAGCAAAACAGAGTCGAATCATTGGTAGCGAAAAAGGGATCAAAATAGACATAAGACAGGGGGAAAGCTCGTTGATTCAGGAACGAACAGAGTAGGAAAAAAAAACCAACAATTTCGATTCAGGAAAGATGACAATTTCACCCGGATGGGTCGTCGTCCTCTACTGAGCATGACTGCATGAGCAACCGCCGCAAGAAGCAGCAGCGAGAGCGCAGCGCCATGGAGGAGCTTGCTCCCCATCACCCCCCTCTCTTCCTCCCTAGCTCTCTGTGTGTCTACTTAAGCTTAGCCTAGCTCGTTCCCTNAAAGTTTTGAACACCAATTGTTCATAGGGTTTGAATATGGCAAATTTTAATAATTTCCAAAATCCATTTACTTGGGGTATTTAAACATTTTCAAAATAAGTAAGAATATTCATGGAGGCTCCCAACAATATAATGAAGCTCCCCATATTTTTATTTGAAATTTTGAAATGTTTAACTTGGTTTCAAAACAAGAATTGTTTTAACTCCTACTTTGAAGTCCCAATTTATTTAATTGTTTGGCAAGAATTTGACTTTGCCAAATAATTATGAAATTCATTCTTGGAACTTCCTGGACAAATATGTAAGCTCAAGGATATTTTGTTTTGCCAATTTGAGCAATTGCAATTGATTTGGAAATTCAGGAAGTGTTTGCTTCCTTTTCATGTTTTCCATTTTGCTTTAATTAAAATTAGCAATTTTTATAATGGATGCTATGATGCAATGCAAAGCAAAAAGTGAAAATTTGGCTCATATTTTAGGGTACCAAAAATATGCATCCTCAAATCTCGAGCCCGAGTAGCTCGGAGGTAGATGGATAAGGAAGGGTAAGAGCATCACTTCATCAAGTACGTCATGAGACTAAGCACGACCTCTTGATATAAAAGAGTTTGACACGCTAAGGTTGAACAGAACAAAAGCTGGACAAGCCTCTGATTCTGGAATTACAATACTGTCGCAACAATGGAACATGGGGTTCCCCTGATGCGGTCAAAGTGGGTCCACCGCACGTGGGCCCACCAAGGAGGCGCTTAAGGCCAAGGCACAAGACTGGCAGATGGGCCCCCCATCTGCCCCACGGTGTCTCGACGCTCGTGGCATCGACAACCAAGACAAGAGACCCGGGGACCCTCCGGGGCCCCCTCGACCCGGAAGCAGGCATGGAGGTCCTGGGGACCTCGACGCCCGGCAGGAGGCCAGGCTCATCCCCGGGAACCAACCTCCAGCGCGCGAAGAGGATAAGCTTGCCAGCCCCGGCTGGAAGCTCCTAGAAGACTTGCGCACCAAGAAGATGGAGGCGCCAAAGGGGGGCAGAGGCGGAAAAGCTGTCAGCCTCTGTCCGCCCTCCCTGGAAAAGGTGGGAGGCCTCACCTACCCCCTCTGAGAAGAATACTTGGACGAGAGGAGGCCACGTCGCCTCCTAAGGAGAACCCGGAGGGGTTTTCCCGCCAAAACCCCTCCGGCCCCAAGGGTGCACCTGTGGTATCCCCTTAGCCTATAAAAGGAGGGCCGAGGCACCCAAGGGAAGGGGGGGGGAACACCCACAAGTTGAAGTCTAGGCTAGGTAGCGCACCAGTAGAAGATTAGCTCAGGCGAGAAGTGATCTCCTCCGGGTCAGGATCTGCTCGTCTTCAACCTCTAGCCAACACCTCCCGGGTTCTCACCCGCGACCACCATTGTAAAGCTACACCATGATACACCTCTCAATCCAGACATGCAGGAGTAGGGCTGTTAGCCTCCGGGCGGCCTGAACCTGGGTAAACTCCTTGTGTCTCTGTGATGCTTGCTAGCACGTAGATCTCGAGCGTAGACGAAGTCCCCGGGTGGAAGATGTTCCTTAGCCTCCTTCGCGCCCCATACCGAACCTAAAAAGGGGGTATCCTTTACTCCCGGTGTCCGTGATCCAAGACACGACATCTGGCGTGCCAGGTAGGGGCGCAAGCGCTGGTTTCATCTTCATTGACTTCGTGTTCTTCGTCGAGATCTTCCCCAAGTTCTTCATCGGCTTCGAGATCTTTGAGGAGATCTGCGTCAAGTTCTTCATCGACCATGGCGCNTGTAACATCCCAAAATTTTGGAATGTTAAAAAAAATCACAAGAAATTAAAACTTTTTGACAAAGAAAGAAAACATTTGAGATTTGTTTGACAGAAAACGTCAAAATAAAATAAAATCCAAAAGATATAAGGTTTATGACCTATTAAAAAATATTTGAGTTTTCAAATGTTTCAAACAAATTATATATTTCTATTTTAAAGTTTTGAAGATAAAATAATTACTTTGGGAAAATAGAAACCCTAAAAGTATTTTTGGAATTATTACCATATCGTTTTGTAAAAAGGTTTCCCAAATTATTATTTTGATATCAAAATTATCTTGCTAAGCTATATATCATTAATACTTTTTTATATTCTTTTTGTTTTAAATTTTGTAAAACCATATTGAATTTGGCATAAAGGTGCCAAATATGTCAGTATGATATTTGAATTTCATTTTTATTTTTTGAATTATGAAATGCCCAAATGTTTAATTGATAAAATATTTCCAGGAGGCATATATTCATATTTTTCTAAAGGCACTTGAATCAAAACTCAATACAGAAGTGAGTTCAAATAATAAAAACAGAAAAAGAAAAGAAAAAGAGAAGAAAAAAAAAGTGAACAGCCCCTTGCCAGGCCGGCCCAACAAGGAGTAGCCATCCAGCCGAAATGGCCCATTTGGCCGATCGAGCGTGTGCCCTCGCTCGTCTTCCTCCTCTTCTCCTCGTTCACCTCCAGGAAACGTACGTCCATAATCAGTTAATTTTCTCTCCTCCTCCCATTAATCCTAGTGATCGTTTCTTTTCAACTTCAACACGAAACTTATTGGAAATCTTATGGAGAATCCGTTCCGACCATTTATGAGACATTTTATTGACTTAATCACCCATACGGACGTCGTGCACCGAATGCCAAACGTTGGCATAATTCTCCTGATCCCTCTTCTCATGCCATAAGAAATCAAACCGAGATGTCCTTTGCGTGTCCCATGTCCTCATCTACCACTTGCTTCAAAAGGTTTGCACTGATATGCTCTGTACATCCCAAACAGACCATGCCATCTTCAACCCCAAAAATCGAGTTCATCGTTAGATACCGACGCCTTAGGTGATCATCTCGCGGATTCCCTGCGTCAGGAGACTCCCCTCGATTGCCTACCTCCAGGACAAGGTGATGTATCATATAGTCTCTGTTGGTCATGTCGCCGTTGTTACGCCGGCCACGGCGACGACACCGTCGTTTTTTTCGGCAAGCACATGGGGAACCAGGCCCAAAATTTCTTCCTTCATCTTACCTTGGCCATGCACACGTCCCTGACCACTTGATTCGATCGATTCCGCAGCCATCCGCCACCATCTCCAAGAGCGCCTTGGAGGACTCCCGAGCGCTTGACGCTGCACAAGAACAAGCAGAACTACCAAACACGCTGGAGAAGGAGCGAACTCGCTGGCTTGATTGATGTGAGTCTTGGTTGATACCTAGCAGAGATAGATGGCTAGGAATCAATCGCAACCTTTCCGTCAAATTCCTTCGGTGAGTATATTCATTATAGATTTTAATTCTGTAATTCTTTTGGACATAATTACTTCTATAAAATTGATTCTTATGATCATATCTATCCACCAATATCAACTAGACATTTCACCTTGTTCTCAAGATCATATCTTTCCAAATCATATTAGCCTAGTCCATATTATTAAATAACAATTGAGTTATTTTTAGTAAAAGTATGGCTAATCTTATCTATAGGTATTCCTTGTGCAAATGTTGTGTTGAGACACTTACACCCATGCACATGTGCCTATACCATTTTGATCATTAGCATCCTTGATCCAATATCATGCCTACCTTAATCTTGTTAGCCTATTTCTCATTACCAAATTCCAATTGAGTTCTTTGGGTAACTTGTGATATTTATTCTATATGATTTTCCTTTTGCTATTGTGGTGTTGAGATACTCTACCGCATAGCACATGTGTCGTTAAACATTGATATTCATTTACATCTTTGAACCACTTTTCCAATATCATTCTACCTAGCCATGCCTCATGCCATATATTCTTTATCCATTCCATTAAACCATAAGGATAGAGGAAGACTAAAATAAAAGGAATAAAAAAATCTTTCCAATTGTTTGCTTTGTTTAATTTTGTTGTTATGGAATGGTGTGTTTATGTTGTGTTACTTTTATCTTATAGTTTGTACGGAGAGCTACGCGTTTTGTTGAGAGAAGTGAACGATGTTCAACTACCAAAAGGCAAGTGGCACACTTGCATAACTTTGTCCTATTATTTTTTGATATATGCATGTGTAGTAATACTTGGAAAATAGCATGATAGGCTTATTAGTATTGCTATGCTAAAAACTGTTTAGAATAGTTTCTCCCTTTACTAGATGGTCTAGATGCTCCTATGATAACTTGGTAGAATTATAGAAATGCTATGCAAAATGTGGTTTTTGTTAAAAGTAAATTTTTTTACTAAGTTAAAGAACCTCCTGGGTGGATTTTGGCATTGCTTGGTGGTTTATGGTTGAGTGGCTACTCGGGACCATGTCTATGGTGTTTTTCACCCGAGATTGGCTCACTTGCGGAGGGCCACCCAGGGACAAAGAGACCGACGTTACTCCAAGTTTAGTTAGCTTACCGTGCAGCCATATGTCATATGGGCTCTGGCTTGACTAAGTATGTAGTATGGAACCGGCCCGGCCTGACAGGTGGTGGTAGAGGAATGTAGGTGGAGCGCGTCAGGACGGCAGTGGTCGGGAAAATACTTCGGAAAAGTCTTGTCTCCATCCTCTCCTTTCCTTTTCACTTCAGAAGGTCAAGGTCGAATGGGTTGATGCAGTCTTATGGTGAAAGTGCACAACCTCTGCAGAGTATCAAACTAAGTACTTAGCCGTGTCCCCGGTTACGGACATTTCTGAGCAAGCTGGAAGGACGTCAACGGAGGATCTCATCATTCTAATTTCTCTAAGTTAAAACTTGATGGGTGAACAAGGGTAGTTGAGACAATGGTTGTCATACCTGTCTCGTTTAGATGAAAAGAGATTTGAAAAGAGATAGGAAAAAATTGCTTTATGCAAATCAGCCTTCAAACTCCACCAGCCAGATATGCATATAAGTTATTAGAGTTTTTCCCCTATGAGTCCACAAAGTGTCACTTGCCAGATCCATTATATGGTTCTGACCCACCTTGTTGCAACATTTTTAATGTTGCAGGTTGTTCTGACGATGAGTGAAGATCGTTTAAGGGTTTCGAGTCTGCAACCAACATGTTCGCCTGTGGCACATGAAGATGATGGAGACTCATTGCTATTTTATTTCCGCTGTGCTAATCTTGTAAAATCTAGCCTTGAGCTATGCAAGTTGTAATGGATATTTGTAAATTCTGGATCATTCGTGTAATAAATTGATACAATGTTATGGTATTCATCGTAAACTATGTGTGCTAGCGATTCGATCCAGGGACTAGCACTATACACAGGGATCTTGCCAAATTTTAAAGTGCAGGTCCGCTACATGGAGAAACACCTTTCTTCCTTGTCTATGGAGCTGAAGCTGTCCTACCATCAGAGCTCAAGTACGGATCACCCCGGGTACTCACATACGATGAGAACACGCAAGAAGAGCGAAGGATCGATGACATAAACCTGCTGGAAGAGAGAAGGTGCCGGGCCTCCTTACGGTCAGCTCGGTACCAACAAGGACTCCGTCGATACCACAGTCGTCATGTTCGCTCGCGGGAGCTGCAACTCAGGGACATGGTACTCCACAAGATGCAAAACATGGAAGGCCTGAACAAAATGTCATCAAAGTGGGAAGGACCCTTCCGGGTGACACATACCCTGAAACCCGGAACGGTGTACCTGGAGGACGTGCAAGGCCGGCCAGAAGGCAACGCCTGGAACATCGAGAATCTTCGGAAATTCTACCCCTGATTACAAACATGAATCGCAAACATCGGATCCGTTAAAGCACGCCTGAGGGGCTAGTGTTCTGTAATAGGGTGTAAGAATCGTCGCCAGGAGAATAAAAGATAAGTTATTTCAATTCCTGTGAGCCTCAATTCTTCCATGGAAGCGTGTTATCCTTAGCAACCCGTAAGCAGGAGGCTGGTATGTGCCGGTGGCAGACGGGTAGAAGCGCCGCGAGTGACCTCACGGGCTAGGCACCGCCGCCCGATCATGCTGTGCTGCCGCGGAAAGGGGAATCGGGCAGTGCTGTGGTGAAACGCACCTCACCACAGAAATGTACTACCAACTGTGCTTGCGGTTTGCTTCGGATAACACGCTAGCATGATAGGAAAGAGGGTCCATTCTTTTTCTACTGAAATTTTGCTGTGTGTAGCTCCTTCCCGGGGCAGGATCGGACGGCGGGACACGAAAAGAGGAGCTCGACACCCGGGAAGGACTGAATGGGCTGGAAACGCGACGGGAAAACAGCTAAGTTCCTGCATAAGCATCCTGCATTTAGGCATAACATCTCGCTCGGAGTCAATATACCATCGACCTGCGCATGCTTGACGGTTGATGAGAGCCTTTGCGGGGGTATGCGACAACCCCGGTGAACGGTCCGTTTCCCTCTGGCCTAGTACCCGTGGACAGTGGCGAAGGACTCCCGGAAGGTATAGTCCGACTTAGGGGGTACATCTACCGTGCAGAGGTAGAGTGCCTTGCACCTAAGCGGCCTCCTCTGAAAACCAGACGGGGCGCGTTAGTGCAAAGTAAGATTTGGGAAATACCCCGTGAGTTGAGTCTAGGTTGCATACATCCGAATTTACATTCTTGAATTTACATTCGGTTGTGCAACTACTAGATCCTGTGGTACTAAGGCCAGCTTGGAGTTAACGCTCCTTGCTGCGCGCCCTTGCTTTATTCGCGCCTAACGGGTGACCCTTCAATTCTCGGGGACGCCTGGGAGGAGAGGGAGAACCCGAAAGGACTTTTTCAGGCGTCTCCTGGTTGTCTGGCGTGTCCGGGCGCCAGGCAGTGGAGCAGGGAGACCACCTCGGCCGCCACCTCGCTCATGGCGTTGTCGTCCGCCTGCGACAGGGGCCAAGTTCGGTCAGGATCTGGACCAGGCCCAAGAAGAGCGAGGGGCCGAGAAAAGAGCAACACTGACATGTTCGATGGCGTCGAACTCCTCCCAGAGCTGGGATGCCTCCGGGATCCCCGCGGTCTTCTCCTTCAAGGCCGCCAGAAGCTGGGCTCTGCGGAGCGCACGCACCCGAGCCTCCTCTTGGGCTGCGGGACCAGAGATCGTCGCCAAGCGCGAAACCCCCATAGCGAGGGCCAGCCGCGACATCGCCTCATCCTCCTCTCCAGCGGCACGGGCCCCAGTTCCCCTGGGAGCCTCCGCCGGACCCGGTGCACGGACGCCGCCGTCAACAGTCCCTGAGAAGGACATTCCTACCTCCCCCGACATGGCCTTGTGGTCTGTGAAGGGGCAGGGAGGGCAAGGAGCAAGAGGAAGCTAGACTAAGGGTTGCCGAGGAGCTGGGGGCTAGAGAGCCTTTTATAGGCCCTCTATTCCCCACTAGCCCCTCTGACGGTTCAGCTGGTACCGCAATCAAGAGCAAGCTTTGCAAAAAACCATTCCCGTTCACACCTATTCAACTTGAAGGCCAAGCGGAAGCAAGAGTACAAGTTTTTCGTCATCCAAAGATCTACAGTGGGGTCCACTTTTTACAAGGAAAAGTTGGCTCCGGCGCAAGCAAGGAGCATCCCCGCACCACGAAAGGCGCTACTTCCAGAAGTACGTCGACGAGGCTGCCAAGAAGGAGGTCAAGGACATCTTCGGGGGGCGCTGCCGCGGCGTCGCCTCCACGCCTTCAGGGAAGCGGGCTCCTCTCGGCCTTGATGCTGAGGGAGTCCTCTTCATCTTCATCATCGTCCTCCTCGTCGTAGCAGCTGCTGCGACTGCTGCTGTCGCTCTCCGTGCAGCAGTCCTCGCGTCCTCCGTCGGCGTGGAAGATCTTCACGGAGAGCGTCTCGTCCCCGTCGTACTCGAACGACAGGTACTGCCCCCGGGTAAGGTGACGGGAGCGTGCGAACGCTTTCCACCCCTTCCCCAGGAGCATGGAGCCGTCAACGGTGTACTCCGCTTCGACCCAGGAGGGGCCGTTGGGGCAGCCCTCCACCTGCATCCAGTAACCGATGGGCCGGTCGTCGACCTGTGTCCACCGCCGCCGCGAAGGAGTCCGGCAGATGAAGACGGTGCGTAGTCTTCTGTCCAGATCCACGACGAACTCGAACGGAGGGAAGCCGGTGTGGGTTCCTCCGCGAGGGAGGGCTCGGCGAACCTCCTACTCTGCGACCTCCACGACCTCGGCTTCCGCGACCGCGGCCGCCCCGCGACCGCGCCTCGCTCGGCCTCGGGGGTCAGCTCCTCCGCGACTGTCGGACGCCACTTCTGCCCCCACTGAGGACGAATGCAAGCGACCAGCTCCTTTCTTAGCCCCCGCCATCGGCGCGCTCTGAGAAAGAGTGGGCTTGGGGAAGGAGTGAAAACGATTAAAAATCCTGAGGGGTACCTGATGGGGGGATACTTTATAGGTAGGCCCATGGACCGGAAAGTAGACCCGTCAAGACCAAGAAGACCAAAGCCGAGTCACGCATCAAGTCGCATGGGCTGGGCTGGAGACAATCCGACCAAGGCCCATGACGGAGAAGGGACCCGCAGGAAGGAGTCCAAGTACAACCCGGAGCCCTAACTTGAAGGCCAAGACGTAGAGTAGGACTCCGTGTTCTAGTATGACTCGGTATGGGTTGTAAGTCCAGAGACCCGGCCACCTTTATAAGCGGGGTCCTGGACCTCAGATTGATGAGTTCTAAGCAATCTAGAAACACCAGATCCATAGTCGCCGACTCCCCAGATAGGAGCCGGAACCCTGTAATCGAGATCAGATCCGAAGCAATAAAGAGAAGCAGGAAGTAGGTCTTTACCTCTAACCAAGAGGGGCCGAACCTGGGTAAATCTGTGTCCCTAGGCGAGATTAACATCTCCTACGTACTTTGTGCATCAATGGCCCCAGAACTCACCTTCCCAGAGGAAGGACTTGCCGTGACAACCCCACGACAGTTGGCGCCCACCGTGGGGCAGGAGATGCGTGGAGTTGAGATCGTGGGAGCCGCTCGCCGGGCCATGGAGAAACTCGCCATCGGGCAAGTCTACACTGATGATCATGGAGAAACCGAGATCGATGAATCCGGCTGGACTCCAGAGATGGAGGAGGTCGACGAGGGTTATCAGTTTGTTTTTGGAGGGATTAACGTGTTCGTCGGCATGGTTTGCGCGTCGGGTCTTCGCGCTAACTCGGCGGAATCAGTATCAGATCCAACATCTGTTGTCGAGTCCGACGGACGAGGAGTCGGTCGGACATCAGAAGTCGGCATCATCGCCGAGCCAAAGAAGCAACTTGCTGTCAACTATGAAGAGGAGTCGCTGGGAGCCACTTATGGAGCCAGATTACGACGCCGATTCAGAGTCTATCTTGCCCTTGTTCGAGGATCGGCTTGGGTATGGAATTGAAGAGGAGGATTACGTGGAGTCGCCATACGCGCCCGCGTCGTTGGAGTCTACATGTCTGGGAACGGCGGAAANCGCCGCCGCCTCCAATTCCTTGGTCCGGCGGGTGGATATCGCCGGCTTGGAGGCTGGCACGGAGGAAGAAACCTCTGAGTCCGGTTCAGAGCCAGTGGAGAGATCTACTACCACACGCACGACATTGTCAGCCTGCCCGGCGACCCCGGGCTCAGAAGACTTACCACGGGACGACGAAACCGGGGGCGGATCGTCGCGCTCGAGATCCTCGTCCCTGTAGGCCACCGAGTCGGAGTCGGGGCCGGCGGCAGGGACCGGGCTCGTTGCAGTCCGGGCAGCGTCATCATCACCCCCATCATCGCCGCCGGTATCAGCATCTCCACCGGACGACTCGGTGGTATCGCCGCGTGTTTCCGCGGCGACTCGGGCATCGCCGCCGGATTCGCCTCCAGCGGCAGTGTTCGCACCTCCACCCGCCTGCTCCTCGGCGGCACTCTCCTCCTCCAGCATGGCCGTCAACTCCGCGGAAAGGGGACCCTGGACATCAGGCTCGAAGACTACTTCAAAATCTTCAACCATCTGGACCTCACAAAGCTATGCGGCAAGCCGGCTAGATCAGGCGGCAGCCGGAAAAGGAACCGAAAGCAAAATAAGAAGGGAAAAAAGCTAACCTCGGGAGCTCGATCCGAGCGGTCGAAGGGATCGAGCCCGAAGTCCCAATCCTCCTCAATCTTGTCGGTAATGAGACGGGAAACCCACTCGCATAATCTCTCCTGCGACGGGATATTCATGGAGGCTCGAGTGGGATCCCGGATGCCAGAATAGAAGCACATCTTGTGCGAGCGCTCCTGCAGCGGGTACATCCGCCTTGTTGTCCAGGCCAGGGTCAGATCCCTAGACGTCAAGCCGTCCCGCTACAGTTTCTCCAGGCGGGCGAACAAGGTGTCCTGCAGATTCGCATCGACCGCCGGCTTCCGGCTCCAAGATCTGTCCGCCGGACGCGAGTCGGCGAAGGCCGGGAGGTTGACTCGGTCAACCTCAGTAGCGTTCCGGACATAAAAGTACGTATTTTGCCACTTCTTGATAGATTCGGGCAGATGAATCTTGGGAAGTGGCGTGCCCTTCGCGCTGATGGAGACGCTGCCGCAGTCGCGCTGCAGCCCAGCGGTCACCTGGGACCGCAAGAAGAAGAACATGCCGAAGAGCTCCATGCTGGGCCAGACGCCCAAATACGCTTCGCACAGCGTGACGAAGCAGGACAGCTGCGTGATGCAGTTTGCCCCCAGATGGTGAGGCTGCAGCCCATAAAAATGCAGGAATTCGTTGAAGAACGAGCTGACGGAAAGCCCCAGTCCCCCGCTCCACATGCGTGTAGAACATGACGAATTCGCCCGGTTGGGCTCGGCGAGGTCTCTCCCGGGGGAGGGGCGCGAGCCTCCACATCGCCCGACTTCCCCAGGGACCCATTCCGGTGAAGCGTCAGAAGGAACTCATCATCGATGATGGAGCCCATCCAAGCACCCGTGCCCGCCATGGAAGATCTGTTGCCCGTGGTGGGAGAGGCGGAAGCAGAAATGGCGAGATGGAAAAATCGGCAAGGAGCGAAAGGAGCAAGAGCCGGCGGAAGAAGACGAAGCGGGAGAGGGGAACGATAACTCTGACCTTCCCCCTCTTTCCCCCTTCAAAAGCGGGGCAGGCGAAACCGCACCGCTCAGCGCGCCACGTGGGGCGCGGGCAGGCCGCACCATCCGCAGACGATCCCACTAACAGGCAGTTGCCACAAACGATCCAGTCCGTCGAAGACCGAAGCGACATGCCCCTGACATCGGGCAGAACACCGCCATCACGACCAAGCGGCAATACGTGGCTGACGTATGTCACGACCCACGATTCCCAAGACATCAAGACTACCGGAGACCGGCTACCCCAAGCCGGACGAGCCGCCTCCGGCCACCATCACCTTATCCGGCAAACTTCGAGCCGGACGACTTCAACTACAACGACATAAACAAAACATTGAAGCTCGAGAAGTCTACCCGGCAAGCCGGCAAGACTCCACGATCTCGGGGGCTAGTGTCGGGGATATGAACCCCGGATACCCCTAAGAGGTCCATCTCTTCAAGAACTACATGGGCCGGCTACGCAGGTGCCGGCTGCAGCGTGCGCCTGGAGCCAGCCGGATGAAAGAAAGCTGCTTCGTCTACCCGGAGGCGGACGGCCGATTAGACTCAAGCCGGCCTCTACCCACCGACCGGTCCGTACTGGTAGGCCCGGATCATCCAGCCCCTGTCGGGCGTTACCGTTACAATGTAATGATGAGATAGCTCCAGCCGGCTCCAGAGTAGTGATGTCATAGGGGCAATCGTGTAATCTCCCTGTAACCCAAAACCCTAGATGCTGCCTATATAAGGCGTGCATGGGCCTCCTGCGCGAGGCAAGCAAGAGGAAAGTAGACACTCGAAGCGAAGAGGGACACACAGAGATACGTAGATCATCGTCTTCCACCTCCAGCCGGCTTGACAGCTCAAGCCGGCACCACCGCCATACAGCTCCAGGAGCAAACTTGTAGCCCGATTTGAGATCAATCAATAAGAACAAGAAGAGCAGGACGTAGGGGTGTTACCTCCACAAGGAGGGCCCCGAACCTGGGTAACTGACGTGTGTTTGCATGTTTGTTGCCCAATCCCGCGCGAGCATCCGATCGTCGCCTGCCCCACACTCTTTTCCGTCTTTGATGGATATGCCGTGCTACCCACCACGACACTGAGCCTAATGTTCTCCTGTTGAATCTGGGTGAAACTACTCTATCTGCTGAAGCATCTTCACTGATGTCGGAACGTGAACATGTCAATCAGTGCGTGGAGATGTTCTTACGATGCGCACAAAGTTGAATTTGCGCACTGTCTCCATGGGCAGACAGAACATGTCAGATTGAATGCAGCGCCCTGCCGGCAGCTCCTGACCTCTGTTCCTATGGGGGAAAGAAGGTGTGGCTTTGGACCCCAAACTCTTCCATGACGCCCTTCTTCTTATAGCGTGGGTAAGTGATCAATACAGACAAAAATCACACCCATTGGATCCAATCAGTGCGTGGAGATGTTCTTACGATGTGCTGTCAGTGATACACCAACTAAATGGGAATTTCGGCTTCCATTGGCAGAGTTTTGGTATAATACATCTTATCATACGGCTCTGCTTCAGTTATTAGTCAAATGGTTCACTTTGTCTGCATCTATGGCTACTTGGGAGAATGATTATGTTCTCTGTACAAGGTACCTCACAGCACCAATTTGGGGAAAAACTGGTTTTCAAGCGGTCGGCAATGTCAGGTATGCCATGACAGATGAAGTCGCAGGCAAGCCACCTGACGAAACTGAAGATACTGCGACACAGTTACCTGACGGCGAAACTGGACAGGTTCAGAAGAAGCAGAAAGCGTAAAGTGGAAAGCCATTTGTCTTAGATATGAGTGTGTTGGCATGATCTGGCCGTGTGCCGTGTGTGTGTTGTTATAAGCCCAGCGTCACGTCCCTATCCTTAACCAAGTATTGGATGAATCTGAATTCTCTCATCCTATTCGTCTGTCTCTCACCTGCTTCTCTTTTATCTCATCTCTCTCGCTTGTTGATCCTATCCTGCCACCGAGGATGTAACAGGAACGGGAGGCGGAGGCGATTCCCGGGACCCTAGCTAGCCGGAATGACATGTGTGGGCAGATTGGGGAATCGACGAACGAGAAGTGTCGGGCAGTCGATAGGCTGAAAAATTGCGATCTCCCAAAAATACCTGCAGCTGGTTTCGACGATCTCGTCATCGTCGTCCTCAACAGTGGCCTTCCTCCATCTCACTAACTCGTTTAGGAAATCCATCACCTGATTGACAACTGAAAATATCAGGACTGTTTGACTGTATACAATCAACTGGACTACATAAATAAGCATGAGGCTTAGTGTATTACCTCAAATGGATCCTTCAGTGAGTATAGTGCTTTACTGGTCCTTGGTTCCTGTGAGATAAGAACTCCAAATCCAAGTTGTTGGTCACGGAGCACCTGGTTACAGAACCACAAGGGTGGCATTATCTTTTATTAAAGCTTAAGGAATATGGGAATTTAATTTCAAAATGATTTTCTGATGGAATCACACCTCGAAAGCATCATCTGTCACGTCATCCCCAAAGTAGATGGGAAGTAGTTCAGAATTATCCAAACCAAGTTTGCCAACAATATGGTTGATTAGATAATTCACTGCAGTTCCCTTGTTCAATCCGGTCAGTGGACGAAGCTCTAAAACCTACAGAATTGAATACAGATACACAGTGATTAATACTAGCACATGCCCGTGCTTCGCTACGGCCCAATCACTGCATTGTTGACTTCTTCATGATAACTGGTGATTGGGCCGTAGCGAAGCACGGGCACTGTGCTAGTAGGGACGTCCGGTCGCTTTTCCATTTAATAGTAAAGATAGTAAGACGCATTTAAACAATGGATAGCCAATTGAATTGTTTACCATATGACCGCGGGTTGTTCTGAGCCCCTCGAAAGCTTCCTGAGCATCCGCAACAAGTTTATGAACTAATGGCCAATCCTACAGATAAGAGAGACGAATGTTACACAATGTTTTTTAGACTGAGGAAAATCCACCCGTTGGCACGACCTAACACGACACTGCTTTTCCTTTACCACCTCTCTTTCTCCACTTCATGTTTCTTCTTTTTTGCGTTTTTTCAGCAGCCATTCACGGTCAACTAGCAGTAGTGGCATATTTAGAGCCGGAGCAAAATTCGACGGATTATTTTAAACTGGAACCTTTTGAGTGACATATCTGGAGCTAGTAAGTAAATTATGGTCCATATATACAACTTTATCTTCGAACTAACAGAGACATGAGAATAATTAAGCTTGATATTAAAGTATACCTTCTCGTCCACGTTGCGGTAATGAACCGAAACAACGAGCTTGTTGTTCTCCACTCTTGCGCCCACGATTTTTCTGCTGGCCTCTTCTAGATAGTCCGTAGCCTATTGTGCAAGTAATGTATTAGTATGTACTATGCAATCAGTTCTAATATTCCAACATGTTAGTTCTAAAAATGATATAAAATGGTTTGTACCGCAGCTATTATCTGTTTATAGTGCTCTATAGGCGTGTAGGACGGTTCAAGTTCACCGCTCTGCAATTAGCACATTTCAAGTATTAAAAAAAATTAAAGAGGTGGAATGGAGTACATTTAGCAATTCAAGGGTTTAAAAATCATTTACCAACATGATTTCCATCCCGTGACTACCAGCATAGTGCAGATCATCGAGCTTTACAAAGTCCTTTACCTGAACAAAAAGGGAAAAACAAATCAGCTTTAAGCTTATGAATGAGAAAAGACTAAAAGTCTAAGCTATACACTTGTTATACCTTCTCGATGCACCTTCCACTAACAATGGAAGTCGGGAACAGCTGTGCAGCTTTTTGAATGGCCTCTCGTATCTGATGGTTAAAATTGAGATAAAAAAGTTTACGACATGTGAACTAACATGTTGGTACTGGAAGATCATTAGATTTACCTCAGGTGGCATGATTGCCATATCAGGATTTTTCACTATCGGTGAAATAGTGCCGTCATAGTCCAGAAAATTTAAAATCTTCTTTCCTTGTGTCATTGATGTGATTTCATCGAAGCACATTATGGCAGAAGGACATTTAACCTGCAACAGACTAAACATCAGAAAAATGCTTCACAGACGTCAATTATCTGATGACACAAAACTGAGGGTTGAATACCTCCTATCTGATTAGAAAAGGTATTTCGAGTTCATACATATCTATTTCAATCAGTAAGCAAAGATCTTGTTTGGAAATAAAACAGTGACTGTCTGGGAGGCTAGATGTGTACAGTAAAACAATCTGAACTTGGAACTGAAGTGTTTTCCAAAATGCAATGAGTAAATGATCATACTTTACAAAGTGCATTTTCTCATAGTTTTTGAATTCATTTTCCAATACTATTTGTTGGAAACCTCGTTATGAATAAACGCCCGCTTGTGCAAAGTATCAATGTACTTCTAGCTGATATTTAGATATATTAATATTATGCATAAAGAGATTTTTTTTAAACGGCCAGTTAGGAAAAAAAATCAAAAGGTAGTCGAAAAGACCCAGATTCGGAAGGTTATTTGAAGTGCATAAATCTGTAGCTAAATTTTGGGACCAAGGAGTTTTCTTGATAAATGTAATAGCGTGGGATGGTGGTGTCACCGTGTCAGGTCTACGTCCATGGCTAGAATGGTAAGTGTCAGGTTTTGTTGTTTTTTGGTGTTTTTATTTTACTTGCATTAGAAATACACTGACCGAACAGAGAATCTGTTGTCCCTCTAGTGGCTTTAGCTATCAACCAAGTTGGAACCGGGGCTGGTGATCAAAAAATATATAGTTTAAAAGTTCAAAAAGGTCAACTTTCAACTATAAACTCTAGCCAAAATCCACCTTTCGCGCTGGATTATAAAACACTCAAATTTACAAAGAGCCAACTATGGGTGAGAAGTGGTGTAGTTTAAATCATGAACTCTAGACAAAGCAAGCTTTTCAACGGTGAATTCATATTTACAAGAAAATCTGTCTCAAAGCAAAAACCACAAATATGCAAGCTTAGATGATTTCAGACCAGTTAAATATTTTGGGTGAACTTTTGCTGGTTTAACTTTTAAATGGTAGGTATTTTCAAAGGACTTTGAACCGCAGAATGTTTAAAAGGAGAAATGTACAGCTTTGTATTTGTAAGATTTTCCAAAAAAAAAAAACTCTTTAGAATTTGATATATGGTAATTGTGATGCATTCCAAAACAAGATTATAGGTATTGCCTTTGAGGTGGTTCTTTTTATTTTGTGACGAATAACACCATTCAGAAGCAACAAATAAAACTCACTGTTTGTCGCAACAGTGGAACACGGGGTTCCCCTGATGCGGTCAAAGTGGGTCCACCCCTAGTGGGCCCACCAAGGAGGCGAACAAGGCAAGGTTTCAAGACCGGCAGATGGGCCTCCCCATCTGCCCCACGACAACCGGACAAGGACGGCATCGACAATCACGACTAAGGACCGGGCGACCTTTCGGGGTCACCCTCAACCCGGCAGACGACGCGGAGGCCCTGGGGACCCGGACGCCCGGCAGGAGGCCAGGCTCACCCCCGGGCTCCAACCTCCGTACAGGCGAAGAGGATAAGCTTGCCAGCTCCTGCTGGAAGCTCCTAGAAGACTTGGGCACCAAGAAGACGGAGGCGCCGCGCGGGAACACGGTCGGTAAAGGTGTCAGCCTTTGTCCGCCCACCCTCCAAAAGGTGGGCGACCGCACCTAACCCCCCTCAGAAGAATACTTGGACGAGAAGAGGCCACGTCGCCCCATAAGAAGAACCCGGTGGGGTTTTCCCGCCTAAAACCCCTCCGCCCCCAAAGGTGCCCTTGTGGGATCCCCTTAGCCTATAAAAGGAGAACCGAGGCACCGAAGAAAGGGGGGACAGAACTCCAGAGAGTCGGAGGCTAGGCTAGGTAGTGCACCAGTCAGGACTGGCTTAGGCGAGAGGTGATCTCCTCCGGGAAAGGATCTGCTCGTCTTCAACCTCTAGCCAACACCTCCCGAGTTCTCACCCGCCACCTCCTCTGTAAGCCACACTATGATGATCCACTCAATCCAGACATGCAGGAGTAGGGCTTTTAGCCTCCGGGCGGCCTGAACCTGGGTAAACTCCTTGTGTCTCTGTGTTGCTTGCTAGTACGTAGATCGGAGATCTCGACGAGTTTCTCCCGGAAGTTGGCATCTCCTAGCCTCCTTCGCGCCCCGTGCCGAACCTAAAAGGGGGTATCCTTTACTCCCGGTGTCCGTGATCCAAGACATGACATCTGGCGCACCAGGTAGGGGGCGCAAGCGCTGGATTCGTCTTCATCAACTTCGAGATCTTCATCGAGATCTTGATCGGCATCTACGTCGGCCTCGTCGCCAGGTTCTTCGTCAAGGTATACGCCGGCCTCGTCGCCAGGTTCTTAGACAAGGTCCGCGTCGGCCTCGTCGCCAGGTTCTTCGGCAAGGTCCGCGCCGGCCTCGTCACCAGGTTCTTCGACAAGGTCTGCGTCGGCCTCGTCGCCAGGTTCTTCGACAAGGTCCGCGTCGGCCTCGTCGCCAGGTTCTTCGACAAGGTCTGCTTCGGCCTCGTCGCCAGGCTCTTCAACAAAGTCTACGTCGACCGCGTCGTCGAGTTCTGCGACAAGATCTGCCTCGGCCGCGCCGCCAAGTACTGCGTCAAGGTCTGCTTCGGCCTCGTCGTCGAGCCTTTCGACAAGACCTGCTTCATCGTCAAGTTCTTCGTCGAGATCTGCGTTGACCTCGTCAAGCGGAGCCTCGAGTAGGATGGCGCGGAAGAAAAAGGCTAAGACCGATGTGAAGTATCTGCGGTACCCGAGGCTCGGGTTCGACCCTGAGGAATCAGCGTCGATGCCCTCTGTCAAAGATCAAGCTCGTGGAATCCAGTTCGTCCCTCCTGCGACGCACGTCAGCCCGGCCGCCAGCGAAAAGAAGCCTCAAGGAAGTGCTACAAGCATCGATGTACCTCTTTCCCCGCGGATGCGCGGAGCGAAGGAGGAACTCTGCTTGGAAACACCACCCGCAGCGCTCCTCCTAAAGGAGGGGAGTCTGAGCCCGAATGAGAAGAGCAAGCTTCCCGATGGAGATCCCCTCGTCTACGTGCCGCAAGAGATCCAGATCCCTTTGGGCGAAGATGGTCAGCCAGGATCTTGGTGTTCGTATCACCGATCTGATAGACATAATGTTGATAACTGCCGAGAGCTCAACAAATGTCCGAGAACCGGGGAGTGTTACACCTGTGGGGAGCTTGGTCACCTCAGTAGGGATTTCCCTCTCAACCCGAAGCCAAAGAAAACCAAGAAAAAGAAATTTCTGAGAACTTTCGCCAATGCGTCCACTCAAACCGACGGCTTTGTCGACCCCAGCTCTCCGCCAGTAATGCAAAGAACACAAGAAAGTCAGAGAATGACCGCCATCAGCTGGAACCAAGCATTCTTCTACGAATATCTCCCCGGAGAAGAATGGGATCTGTCGGGTCACATCGTGACGATACACCCGGGACTAAGTGGACCTCCCCAAAAATACTGGATCGTTAAGTGGATGGCCTCCGGGCGTCAAGGATAAAAAACAAAGGAAGGTCTCCGGACCAGCGCCAGAAGGACGCCAGCAAGACGGACGTGCCCTAAGCGGCGTCGGAAGCAAGAGGGTCTCCGGACCGGCACCATAAGGGTGTCGGCAATACAAACGTGCCTTCAGGCGGCGTCGGGAACACAAGGGTCTCCGGACCGGGGCCAATGGGCACCAGCCAGTAAGGTCCTGCTCTAGCAAGAATTTGCTGACAGGCGGTTATTTCAGCACGGCTCCCTGCCCTCGCGGGCACCCCAGGGGCGGGGCAGAATTATGCCTTAGAAACGGCATAGAAGACCCGCCACGGCGGCAGCTCTACGAAACGATTGCTGAAATAACCAAAGGAGGTCGACATTGAGCTAAGTATAAACGTGCTTGCACGGGCTTTTTCCTTGTTACATCTGTTTTATGCACTTTGGCTAAAACGAAGGCGGGCGTTGTTTTGGGGTGGCGCCTCCGCGACGAAGCTGTCAGTTTCCCTCAGGCAGTGGAGTCGTGGGCTGAGGTTCGTGCGGTCATAAAACGGTGGGTTCTTGGGGGGATGCGCCCTGTGTTGGTAGTTCGGATCTGTCTAATTGCCCACGGCTGGTTAGCTCTCACGCCCACTTACCCTTCCCAAGAGCGTTAAGCCTCCACGAGTGTAATAAAACTGATAAAACTTGGAAAAAGTTTATTTACATTCGAAATGTACAAGTTTGCAAGCCCCATTTGGTGGCACAACTCCAAAAACGCACTTCACAATCCCTAGTATTGTCCCACTTGTTTTCAGGGTTTTTCCCAGGATCACCTGTCGTCCTCGCGGGAGAGACACTCCATGATCTCGTTCACCTGGCGGGTTACCTCGGGATCGGACAGCATCTCGGGGTAAGACCCTCCAGGTCGAGCAACGAGGGAAGCTGCAGACGCCGCCGACGGAGGGCCGCAACGAACTGGGCGGCCACCTGCCGGGCCGCACCCTCCCCTCCTGGAGGGTGGCCTTGCTCACGTTCTCCTTGATGCCACCAACAAGCGAAGCCACGAGCCCCAAGAATGAAGGGTACTGTCGGAGGGAATAAGAGTGGTCTGACGAAAGGGCGGGCAAGCCCTTCACCTTAAGTTCAGCCAGCGCTTCCACGATCTTCGAAGACCCGGTGTGCATCTCGAGCAAGAGCTCGTTGTTGCTCCGCCGTGGTGGCGGAAGTCTCTCTCCTCTTTGGCGTATGCCTCCTTGGCCTTCGCCAGGTCGCCCTGCACCGCCTTGAGCTGGTTGGACAGTTCCTCGTGTCGGTCCCAGGCAATTTGCGCCTGCGACTTGCTCGATTCCATGGCCGCCCGATTTTCGGCGAGTTCCTTGGCTTCGGTCCGCCGCACGATGTTCATGCGCTCGGTGGCTTCGTCCGGAAACGCCACCGCACCCTCCAGATCCCGCACCTTCTTCTCCAGCGCGGCATGATGAGCGCCCGCGCTCTTCTTGAACTCTTCGGCCTCAGCAAGGGCTCTCTTCTGTGCGTCGACAGTGGCTGTCAAAGACGCAACCTTCGCCGCCTGCTCGTTCCGCTCGTCCCGAGCTCTCTAGAAGTCCTTCCCGGCTTGTCCCCGGCGATTCGCCTCATGGGCAAGATCGCCCTTCAGCTTGGAGATCTTCCGATCTCTCGACGCGATGGTCTCGTCCTTCACCCGGATGGTCTCTGCTATCTCCGCCTACATCTCATGGCGATTCCATCCCGCCACATTCGACATCCCTTGCTCCAGGCGGTCCTCGTCGAGAGCCGCCCTAATCTGGAGCATCTCCTCCGCCTCGAGGTAGGCTTTCTCCTGAGCATCGAGCATGCGGAGGCGCCGCTGCAACTCCTCCTGCTGACGAGACAGCCTGAGCTCGCGGGCGTTGAGCATCTCCTCGTCCGCCGCCACCTGCATCTCTCGGGCGCACACTTCCCCCTCTCGGAGGGAGCAAGAGGGCGCCTGCCGCTCAATCTCAGCCTTCGCGAAGGCCAAGAACTCCCCGACATCGGGGAACGTCCTCGAGAACCCTGGCGTCGGGTCTGCCGCCCGCGGACCAGGGGGGACTCGCGGGCCTCGACGCCGAAGCACCACCGGAAGCCTGACCGGTCTCGACGCCACGTTTTGGTCGGGCCGCTGGGGGCTCAACGTCACCCTCGCCCCCGGCGCGGTCCTTCGCCCCATGATCTGCATCGACAACAAAGTGTCAGCCTCCGGGGGTGACGTCACGGTCACCTGGAGACGGCAAGGATGGCTCCGGAGGAAGTTACCTGAAGACGGCGCGGAGGTTGCCGGGTCCCAACCCGAGGCGACCTGGTCTTGCCTGCGAAGGGGCGGCGCCTGCGCTGCCATCACCGGCGACCCACCAGCTTCACTCTCCGAGGACCGGCCCTCGGAGGGGTCCCGACAGGAGGCAGGAACTCCTCCGCTACCGCCGCCGCGGAGCTCTCCGCGGTCTCCCCCGTTCCTCGTCTTCGCCGACACGAGCGCGCTTCCGGGGGCTTCCGACCCGGAGGACCTACAAACGCACGACAACGGTCAGGGCAACCGCAGTCACAGGCGGCCACGGAAGGTCCTGGGCAGAAGTCCTGGACTCACCTCACAGCTCGCTTAGTCCCAAAGAAGCCCCACCGCTTCTCCGCCAAATCTCCGAAGAGGTCCGGCACTGACACGCTCTCGTCGTCTCCTTCATCGGCAAGAATCAGGGGCGGGAGGGCTTCAGATTATCCATCTGACTCCTGCCCCACCTGCATGCTCGGAGGTGCTGGCCGCTCGGGGGGCGGCTCTACCACAGCACTTCCTCACTCGCGGGCATGTTCCCCTCATCTCGAAGGGTACAGGAAGGCGAGCCGTGGCCTGCTCTCCCGAGGCAGCCCTCTCCTCGTCTTCGTCGCCAAAAGGCCCGGGCTCCTCCAGGGAAAGTCCCGAAAGGTGGTCCCACTGCCGTCAAAGACCTCCCGCGGCCTGTCGACTGCCTGGGCACCGGGAGCGGATCCAGGAACTCGGTACCCTGGAGCCCGTAGGCGTTGCACCGCGGCACTGGAAGGACGACATCTCCACCCTCAGGACGGTTCGAGCAACGAGAGAACTCCCGACGGAGGGCAATATGGCACCCCCGGGATCAAGAAGGACATCTTCCTCCCCCACGGCTTCGACGGTACCAAGGTCCCCATCTTCTGGCGGACCTCCAACAGCGGCTGGGCCTGCGCTGCAGCGTGGCGATTCCTCGCCGGATGAAGTCACCAGTAATCATAGCACAAGTCATCTTGTTATCATGGAGCTCGGTCAGTCGTAAATGGCCGGAAGAAGGGCTTCATCTTGAGAACTCACATCCTTGGAATTGGCCAAGCTCTCGGCGGGGGCAGTTGGCACCAGAAGATGAGGGCTGGGGTTGTCCGCCAAGATGAGGTACCAGTTGTGCCTCCACTCTTCCCAGTTGGCGCGAATCTTTGCCACCGGGTACTGGTGCGCCGACTCTTTCTTGAGGTAGAAGGACACTCCTCCCGCTATCCACCTCGACCTCCCCGTGTGGGGCATGAAGTAATGACGGAACAACGCCACGGAGGGCATCACGCCGACGAACGCTTCGCAAGCATACGCGAAGGTCGCCAAAATCAGCACCGCATTCGGGTGCAGATGGAGCATATGCAGCCCGAATGCCTCCAAGACCGCGTGATGAAATCAGAAAAAGGAGGGAGCAATCCCATCACGGAGAAGTCGTGAAAGGTCACTACTTCACCTTCTCGCTGGGGGCATGCATCCGGGCGAATCTTCAGCTGGTCGCCCCCAAGGAACTCCACGGCAAGCACACGGCGAGCGTTAGCAATCCCCTCCTCGCTCGCGAACAAGCTCGGAGAGAATAAGGCTCGGGTTACCCTCAGCGGGGGAAGGAGAGCGGCCCGGGCGGGGCCCGCCGCTGCCTTCTCCCTCTCGACGGACTGCCTCACTTTCCTCACCACTCCTCTCCCCCGCTTGGGCGCCATGGGTGGGGGGAGAAGAGATAGAAGCAGGCAGCGCTCGGCGAAGCGGAAGAAGGCGGCGCGCGATGGGCGGCGATTTGGGGATTTCTTCGATTTGGGAGAAGTAACGGCTACAGTCCCGACGAATCGTGGCTTATAAGGCATCCCACGCGTCACGTCGTGGCCCCACCACTCCGGCCGGCGCGGGGATCGAGGAGGCGTTCCGATCGGGGCGCTTCCTCCCGTTGGATTCAAGACAGGCGTTAGCGACCGCACAGATCTCAACGTTCACCATGGCAAAGAAGACCAAGGACTCGCGCTGCTTTCCTGTGAGCGCGGCCTCGGCGGATGGACGGGACAGTCAAGACAAGACGCTGGGACCCACTTTGACCTTTTGGTCATAGCCCCGGCAGCAAAAGGACGTGCCCGCTGGGACTATGCACGGGGCTACTATCGCAACAGTGGAACACGAGGTTCCCCTGATGCAGTCAAAGTGGGTCCACCCCAAGTGGGCCCACCAAGAAGGCGAACAAGGCAAGGTTTCAAGACTGCAGATGGGCCTCCCCATCAGCCCCACGGCAACCGGACAAGGACGGCATCGACAATCACGACTAAGGACCGGGCGACCTTCCGGGGTCACCCTCAAACCCGGCAGACGACACGGAGGGTCCCGGGGACCCGGACGCCCGACGGGAGGCTAGGCTCACCCCCGAGCTCCAACCTCCGTACGGCGAAGAGGATAAGCTTGCCAGCTCCTGCTGGAAGCTCCTAGAAGACTTGGGCGCCAAGAAGACGGAGGCGCGCAGCCTTGAGGACACGGTCGGTAAAGGTTGTCAGCCTTTGTCCGCCCGCCTCCAAAAGATGGGCGACCGCACCTAACTCCCTCAGAAGAATACTTGGACGAAGAAGAGGCCACGGTCGCCCCATAAGAAGAACCCGGAGGGGTTTTCCTGCCTAAAACCCCTCCGCCCCCAAGGTGCCCTTGTGGGATCCCTTAGCCTATAAAAGGAGGACCGAGGCACCGAAGAAAGGGGGGACGAACTCCAGAGAGTCGGAGGCTAGGCTAGGTAGCGCACCAGTCAGGACTAGCTTAGGCGAGAGGTGATCTCCTCCCAGAAAGGATTTGCTCATCTTCAACCTCTAGCCAACACCTCCCGGGTTCTCACCCGCCACCACCTCTGTAAGCCACACCATGATGATCCACTCAATCCAGACATGCAGGAGTAGGGCTTTTAGCCTCCGGGCGGCCTGAACCTAGGTAAACTCCTTGTGTCTCTGTGTGCTTGCTAGTACGTAGATCGGAGATCTCGACGAGTTTCTCCCGGAAGTTGGCGTCTCCCAGCCTCCTTCGCGCCCCGTGCCGAACCTAAAAGGGGTATCCTTTACTCCCGGTGTCCGTGATCCAATACACGACACTGTTCAACCCTCAACTGTAAAACCACTCTGATTTGCAACCTGAACCTCTGACATAGTCCCCTCAGGGGTTGGACAAGTCGTTTTGGGTGAACATCGATGTCATCTCCTTTTTTGTGATTTGTGAATTCATGTTTTTCTGTTACTAGCATCTTTTTTTTTAACTGAAAACTATAGGGGAGACACCGATAGTAGAATTTAAATAATAAAAGACAGTGTACAGGGGATATTTACAAGAGGGTATATACGAGAGGGGAGCTATACAACAAAAAGAAGACTACAAGATCTAGATAAAGGAGATTGTCCAGCCAGTCTTTAAGGACGTTGCAAAAGCTCTCTTTCATTTTAAAGGAGAGGAGAAAGGATACATCTTAAAGTATAAGGACCAAGAGGCTAGGTTGAGGTTAATGACTTAATATTATCATATATTTTAGCATTCCTATGCTTCTGAATGTTACAGCCTTTCAGGTTGCAGTTGAAAAGGCTTCGGCAAGAAAGGCTTGTTGAAGCTGACTTTGAAGTTGGCCAAAACTGGAGAGCATCCTGATGCTTAGCCCAGCACATCTTGCGGAAATTGTAAGTCCAAAAAGACTATCTCTAGTTTCAAGAGAGTTTTAGTTTCAGATAATGCAGCTGGAGTCATCACTGAATAAACAGTTACGTCTAAGGAGCATGTCCAGGTATTATGTCTGCTGTTCAAGGGGAGCCAGGTGAACGCCTTTATCTTGTTTGTACACAGACTTCCATATCCATGACTCATAAGAAGGAGCTTCAATGTCGTGAAAAGCAGCTTCTTGGCTGAGAAATCAACCAGGGAAAAACTCCCAGACTCACGGCCAGCCATATTAATATTATGCCCCGAGAGGAATTGTCTGAAGTCATGGAACTAATCGCAAGCTTCGTGGGGAAGGGAAAAATGCTAAAGATCAAGACGTTCTCGGCAGGCAAGGACCTCATTGACGGATGCAACATTACTGAGGGCAAAAGAATGCAGCCTGGAGAAACTCAATTCACAGGAGCTTGTTCGCCCATCTACCTCTCCAGAATTCAGCAGTGTCTCTGGCAGCGATCGAGCATGACGCAATGCTTCTGAACTTGTTGAACAGTGATAGATGTCCTGCCACCATAAAAAACCAAGGGGGCTGCTTTCATTTTGTGGGAGAGCGGCATTGTGATAGCACCAAACTAGACGAACCCATCGAATGTCCAGTTTATTGAGGAACTTGTGGAGAAACTTAAGGAGCAAGGCCTCATTATGAATCGGTAGGTTGGAAATGCTAAGGCCCATCTACCTCTCCAGAATTCAGCAGTGTCCCTGGCAGTGATCGAGCATGACGCACTGCTTCTGAAGTTGTTGAACAGTGATAAGATGTCCTGCCACCATAAAAAACCAAGGGGGCTGCTTTCATTTTGTGGGAGAGCGGCATTGTAATAGCGCCAAACTAGACGAACCCATGGAATGTCCAATTTATTGAGGAACTTGTGGAAAAACTTAAGGAGCAAGGCCTCATTATGAATCGGTAGGTAGGAAATTCTAAGGACACCTTTTGAATTGGATTAACACACCCAAAACCTTTTGACTTGGGTTGGCACACCCTACCCCAGGCTGCTAGGGACTTGGCTTGATCAAAAAAATTGGATTCCCGCAAAGACGGATATACCATGCTCTGTCAATGGCTTCCATGACACCATCAGGGAGCTTTTGGGTACAGAGATAGAGAGTTGATAAGGCTCTCATGGCATCTTTGGGGACAACAGGGCGACCACCCAAGGAAAGGAAGAACGAGCAGGAGGTAAGCCAATGCTCCACAAAATCCATAATCAGAGCATAGTCACGTATTCTAGTCTGGAAGAGATCAAGAGGGAGGCCCAGTAGGCGAAAGGGAAGGAGCCAAACTGACATCCGAAGAGACCATCCAGGTAGCAGCTTTGTCACTGTCACCGTTAATGGGCATTGCATACTTGAGACAGATTTTCATTGGATGTCTTAGCTTTAAATAGTACTTTTAACCCATACATATTCATTTGTGCGCAAAAGTTTAATAAGCTCATATCTAATTCTAGACGCATTTCGATGGTTTGAGACAACATTACTCACATTATGTGCCTCGGGAAAGCCTCTTTCAACAGTCTCGATACTCTTGTTTCTTACTTCACCTGCAGATTCACAATAAATCCATGTTAGTTATGTGTAAGTATGGATGATATAAACTACACAGCGTAACGTAACTAATAGGATATAAAATCATTATACTAGAACTTACCAGATCTCTTCTTCTGTTTCCTCCAGCAAAAGAAAATGGTAAGGAGTGCTAGGATGAGAACTAGTACGCTCACTCCTACAGCCACTAGAACCAAAATAGTCTTCCGTTTTAATGTGTGTCCTGCATACATTAGGCACAGTATACATTTTAGCCGAAACAATTGTGTACCAGAAATATTCAAAAAAAATAAATCTTGCATTGCCAGCTCACGTTTTGGTGGATTGTAGGTGAATGTCGGAAGTCGCAGCTGTGGATCTCCAAAGAAGAAGTCATAAGACTCGTAACGGTAACTGCACCACAGCAACGCTTTCCTCCCGCCCATCAATCCAGGAAAAGCATAAGGAACCAGCAACGTCTTGAGACATGTGCCACACTCTGCAGGCGTCATTTCTGGTACACATTGTACCAATCCATAAGTATTGTACTTGGTGCCATTGTCATCGACTTCCTGCAGTGCAGTGGCATATCTTTGAGGTGAGTTTGCCGCCAGGCTTGTGACGGCAGTGATGAGGGTATCAACACCCAACTCAAACCCCTTTCTCTGCTTGATGGCATAAAAACCATCTCCTTTCACAGCTATCCGGACATTTGAGGTCCAACTGAGCATCTTGTTGGAGAACTGAACAGTACAAAGTTCATTAAATATGGTTGCATCTTTACTGAAAGGACAAGCCATCTGCGCGTCTTGCAGGGCTTCAGTGACACATCTGTTGCAAGTAGAAGAATTTGTATCACCACGGCACTGTGCTGCTGCATATGCCACCTCTTCTTTAGATAAACCAGCGGCATCTCTTGCAAACAGTGCAGGTGAAGACGACACCTTCTTGGGCAGGCTGGCAAACAGCAGCTTTATATTTTGTTCATATCTACTCCCTGGCGTGTAGTTGCCAGCAGATACAGAGCAACCAGAATACCAATATCTTGTGCCTGCTGCATGTGTCGCTGACAGAAGCAGCAAACCAACCACGACAGCAGCAGGAGCAATTATCTTCATCTCTACCAGTGGCAACTGGAAAAAAAACATGGAGTCAAAGTTAGTGTCAGTTGTTATTGGTAGCTGTATTGAAATGAGTTGAATTATGTACACACATGAGAGGGAAGAAAATAAAATACAAGAAGGCAAACGTAGGAGAGAAAAAAAGAACTAAGGTACATAATCATGTCAATAAGCATGTACAATTTCGAAATCAAGCCTTGGAACTATCACAGGTTTCTTCGTTTTATGTGCACTACTGTTCAATTCTGAAGCAACGATAAAGTTTTCAAATATTGATCTTTCCTCAGTGGAACCATTTGGCCAATGAGAGCAGGGGTTTCCTTGTGTAATCTGTCGGCAAGGAATTAAGCAATCAACTGTGAGATGCTGGGTAGCCGTTAGATAGGCCTATAATACTTGATTTGAAGTGGTGCATCAGTTTTGAGGTTATAGTGCCATGTAAGCAGTGTTGAGCATTCTGGAGATATAGAGTGTAGGTCTTGAAAGGGTCCCAAGAGTTCAGGTTGCTTAAGATTCAGTGTTCCTCTGTGGAATAAATTTCTTTAACCATTTGGATGTGGGATTTCGTTGTTTGAGCTCTCAACATGGCTGTTGCTATATCTGCCCAGTCGAAGGGATCTGATAGGTCCTGGAGATTTGGTTGAGAGTTTTGAGACCGATACGAAGTCTGAGGGTGTTAGTGCAGCAATGTGCAGCTTGTTACATTTATTTGATGAGTGTTTTCATTAGTTCCATTAAGCGGCAAAAGGCTACAGGAAAAAGGTAGGTTATTAGCATTTTCATTAAGAGTTGGTAGGCACGCGGTCAGTCAAATATGTTCGTACTCAGAAGTTGAAGGTGGAAGTGCTGTGGATTGTATGTCAAGAAAAGCTTGGCTCAGTTCAGATCCTATTGCGTAGATAGTGTGAGACCTTTCATAGGACCATGTATAGCTCCTACTGCGATGTCAATAGCTACATATAGTGGTTATTTTTCTCGAACCGGAAATGTAGATGCTAAAATCCATGGTCTTGGCATGCAGGACCTTGTTTTGCTCTCTTGCCCCCAAAGTTTCAGCAAGGGCACGTCCAATGTACAACAAAGATAGTGAGGAAACCAGGAAATTTTGGTAGCCTGGGATGACAGGAAAGTGTATGATTGGGTTTCATCCGAAGACAGATTATCCACCATAGTGGACTTAAAATCTAAAATAAAATGCTTCAGTATTGTAGTAACAACAGTCAAGACTATTAATTTCCTGCTGTCCCTTGCTAGCAGTATCTTCATTGTAATCTGAATTCTGATGGTACTCATACATACTGTTGTTCTTCTGGCAACAGGCTACTGACTGAAACTTTGGGCCAGCAGCGAAAATAGGCCCTGGAAACACGAAAGAGGAAAGGCTATTTGGCATGCCCATCGGGTAAGGTTCATAGAAATTCAAAAGTATAGGAAGGCATGCAGGTAGATGAAACCACGTGCACAAACTATGACCTGCTAGAAACATAACAACTGAGTCTGAATGCAGATCGTCTAAGCCGAAGGGAACAACCTAAAGGGGTATGGTTAGTTTCTACATTTGCATGTGTGTTATTTGTTTGTTGTCCGTCTACTATCAGGTTGTATGGTGAAATTTATTTTCTAATTGCATACAGGCAAGCATTTGGGAGCACAACTATCTTAAAATGGTCATAGTTACTCCATTTTGGTAATATTTCCTCGAGTCAAGCTTTCTGCTGAGTAAATTTCAAAAATACATAATATAGCTGTCATTAGTAACACTTTTAGACTTCTTTCGCATAAACATCGGTAATTAGTAACAGACAGCACCAGGTTTACCTCTAAATCGAGCCATCAAGCTATGTCGTTACCTCTTCTGTGCTACTCCCTTGCCTTGCCGGGCATGGCCAAAGCGTCCTCCGCCTTTTAATTACCTCTCATGGACTTAGTGTCATTGTTCCATAGTGCGACCAGAGCCCCTTGGCACCCAGCTCCTCCATCATTTTCCTAAGCTCCTCCAACGCAGTCTCCATCTCCAAGAATGCCGGCACAAACACCCTCTCCCCGACCTCCGGCCTCTCACAGAAATATTCCCTTGATAAAAGGTAAATTATGTTGCCAATCGAGACGCGTGGACGTAGGTGCACAGGACAGGGCCGATGTATCGGATGTTGTTCCTGACTGTTCCATCCGGTCGATAAGTACAGCACAATCTTCACATGGACAGTCATGACGACTGAGGAGCCTCAAGATCATTGCAATCAAAAATTGTCCCTCTTCCACATCTGCTCCTCACAGGGCGTACACCCTGGCTGAGACCAAAAAAAAATAATGCGTATCCTCCAACAGTCGAACTGCATCCCTTCTCTCTGCAACCGCATCAGATTCACCAGCACCATGTGGGAATTGGGATACCTTCCCCGCCTCTGCCATCTCTCCACATTTGACATTCCGCGGTAGCCACAAACACGGCCCCCACCCCGGCAACCCCCTTCTTGCTCTACCGTTTTCCACACTGCCTCCTCCCCTCCAGTGCGCAAATTAATGACCCGGCTTCCCTGCTGCGCTGCGCGTCCATGGATGCGGTGATGAGCGTGGTCCATGAAACGGTGTTGAGGCGGCACATTTCGTCGAACACCCTCAGGGCCGCTGAGGAGGGAGGTAGGACGTTGGGGATTGGGGGGCCTTGGGACGTCAGACAAACAAGAGGAAGTGAAGGGGTAAACACGTGGGCTTGCGAAGCGGCTTTTGTAAGTCAACCTGGTCCTGGACTCCTGGGCCTTGTTTGGATACCGAGTTTTTAGAGAACCAGTTTTCCTTATCCCCAAATAACCATGTAACAAACTAAAACTTTGTTTGGCCGCAGCAACAAAAACGGGTATAGATAAAAATCGGTTTCCACAAAGCCAGGAAACTGGGTTTTGGCAAAAACGACTAATAGTAGTTTTTGTGAAAACAGGATTACGGTAAATTCAATCGTCCCATGGTTGGCAGTTGAGGCCGGCCGGGATCGCCGGCAGAGATATATGTAGATGAAAAGAGATTGCGGCCTTCGACACAGACGCCCATGAGCGGCACAATTGGGTCATCCACCTCCCGGCCGAGTACCACCGCCTGCTCGTGCGTCCTCTGGTTGAGCTGCGCCTGCGCTCCGGCAGTAGGCACTTGGCGGCGAGCCCCTCCAGCGGCGGCACGGGGGACGCTGAGGTCAAGTACCACCGGCTCCTTGCACGTCTCCTGGTTGCGCTGCGACTGCACTGCGGCGGCGGACGCTCGGCGGTGATCCACTCCAGCGGAGGCACGAGGGACACCGACGTCAACGACAACTACGGCACGCTTATCACCTATTGGCTAGTGCACCACCGGCTGCTCACGTGTCTCCGGGCTGCGGCGGCAGGTGCGAGCTTGAGCAGCAGCCACCCAAGCCTGTACTCGCCGGCTGTACTATTTTCGTCGGCATCGGCGTCGGCGTAGTACCCGCGTAGCTCTGGCTGTGGGGGACGACTGCCACGGGCGTCGCGACCCAGTGGCCTAGATCACGCTCCAGAGCTTCGCTTGCCTTGGTACGGCTACTATGGGTGACGGAGCGGTCGTCGTTGAGCACCTCGCCGCGCTCCGGCGTGGTGGATTGTAGGCGGATGTGGTATGATATCAAGGAAGGTTTGTAGAGTGCTGAAACATCTCGAGGAAGGAGGATAAGCCAAATAGAGCACGTCTAAAACCGGTTTAATGATTTCGTGACCCAAACGTGGTTTTCCATGTACTTGTTCCTAACCGAATTGTTAGTAATTCCAGTTTTCCAAAAAATCTAAGTAAAACGTGTTTTGCTAAAACGTAGCACTAATCCTCTACATCCAAACAACCACCTAGTGCTGCCCTCAAAAAGAAAAACAAAAGGTCCTGGTGCAGCGTGTAATGTGCAAATTTCCTAGTACTAGCTTTTTTTTTTTTTTTTTTTTGAAACTAGCTGTACTGTATGCCAGTTTTTTTCTTCTTTCTATCAGGGTGAGGAATATATCGCTAATGCCCTGTTTGTTTCAACAAATAATGGAATTTATCTTTTTCCCAAAACAAATGGAATTTTATCTCAAAATGTGCATTTACTGTATGTGCTTAATTAGTACTGTAGATGATGACGTTTGGAGTTATTTTTTAATGTGAAACTCCACTCAGACCGGATAACAATCACACAAAGATGCATTCAGCGTGCCATGACCATATCAACATTGTTTCCGCGCATAGTAAGTGCATAATTATTTTTATTGTAAGTTCGATCAAACAATTAGTGTATCCCATGTGAGAGATGCATATATTTCAGATTTTATTCTGAATCTAAATTTAGACGACACAATGCATTGAGTTCGCATGTGAAATATACGTACTATGGCAGACACAATGCATTGAGTTCGCATGTGAAATATACCTACTATGGCATGGTAGGTGCATGTGAATTTTTGGTTTGCACCGCAAGGCTGGGACCTGGGACTATCACCTCCGTGGTTTTGAATGTGGTATTGTTCACAATAGAATTCTTCTTCCTTTCATTAACACACAAGAACATTCTCTCTTCCTTTCCAATTTGAACATTGTGTCAATGTTGGTCTGCAATTAAATTTTGATATACCGAAGAAATTGTGTGCAGGCCTTAAAATGTGGCAGCTTATTCATAAGAGTGCACACTGAGAAGGAGAGGAAAGGGGGCAAGCTCACCAGTTAGTGCAGTGCGCACGCGGTTGTCTTGCTCACAAGTTTTACCTAAAGGCACAGTACCTGTGAATAAAACGACATGATGTCAAAAAGTATACATAAGCACCATTTTGTTACACTACTGCCTTGACTCTTTTTTCTTGTACATATCAGGAAAATTTTAGATTATTGTTCTCGTATGCTAAGAAAAAAAGTGTTAGATGGCACCAGATTATTGTTCTCTATAAAAATTCAGATTATTGTTCTCAAGAAAAAAAATTGTTACACAAGCAGAGCAACGGTTCTTTATGACAGCAGCCAATTAAATGCATAATTGATGTGATAAAACAAACTAAATGAATTTATTACAACATATAAATTGGAAGGCTAGGTAAGGTAAAATGATGGGTGATGGCATTTCACCACAATGAGGTGA
This sequence comes from Puccinellia tenuiflora, assembly GCA_012064385.1. Classification (NCBI taxonomy): domain Eukaryota; kingdom Viridiplantae; phylum Streptophyta; class Magnoliopsida; order Poales; family Poaceae; genus Puccinellia; species Puccinellia tenuiflora. The sequence continues at coordinate 707,076 of QRDG01000446.1, read as the reverse complement.
TAGCCTGTTAAGTGTTCTTTTCTATTCGCAATTGATAAGTATGAAAAAATAAGAACAAAATATACCGAATACAAAATTCACTGAAAAAGAATTATCCAACAAATATTCCACATAAGCCCCAACTTATTCTACTTGGACTAGTTAATCTTGGAATTATATAATTGGATATTGGGTATTACACCAGAGCGTCATTTTGGAGCCAGGTATTTTTTTATAGAATAAAATAAAATAGGTATCTAGACGTTACAAAAAAATTATGGTTTTAGGTAATTAGATATATATTTATATGGTAGAGATCTGTAAAGTTTGACGGAAAATATTGATAATTTTGGACTAAAAAAGGAAAAAAATTGTGACTCTAAGAATGAAAAAACAAACTACTCCCTCCGATCCATAAAAAGTGTCGCTCATTTTATACTAAGTTAGTACAAAATTTGTACTAAGTGGGCGACACTTTTTATAGATCGGAGGGAGTAGTTTTTATCCCAGATTTGTCTTTTTTGTGTAGATTGTGGATAATAATATATTTCGATGAAACTTGTTCGTACATACTAGACAATTATATGTACTCGCATGGAATTTTTCAGACTTCTTTTAGATTTGAAAATGTGGTTTTCAAAAAAAAAAACTCTAGTGTGCTCGGGGGCCAAAAGGACTTATCGGGTATTACACCTGCTATGTGCGTATTCATATAAATGTTCGCAAAATCAATGACTAAAGATATCTTTGGATAATTAGTGTTAGATAGTTGAGCAAATTAATTGCAACCGTACAATCATAGGCCATAGAGAGACTTCAATCTATGTAAATTCAAAAATAACCTGCCTCCACGAAACTCCAGCATATCACAGGAAAAGAAATATAACTAAGGTGTGTTGTGATGTTCAAGTTTTGGTCATCAAGTTGTTGGAAGCCAAGTTGATTCTACAGGTAATTAGTTTGAACAAAAAATGCCGACAATTTGTCTACAACGGCCCATGCACGAGGAATAGGCAAACCCAAGTGTTCTCATTCGTGGAACCTAAATATCTTGTAATTTCATTCCTTGCAACCTACTCCCTCCATTTCTTTACAAGGCATATTATCAAGCATGTCGATTATGGCAGCATAAAACAACAGTAATAAAATAGAGAAATAATCATACATGGTACATGTAGCATTAATCTTTAGGTATTAACATGTGCGCACTTTGTTCTAACTGTTGCTAACTGGGCCGCGCATCCATGCCGTATATATTCTTTAGAAAAAAGAGATGGTGGTTTATTCGTGAAGCCCAGCATATAGTTTTTTTTTTCTTTTTGAACTGGAGAGGCCTACCCAGCATATAGTTGGCCCATTTCCCTTGTTCTACCGGAAAAACAAAAGGCTCCCGAATTTAGAACTGATTGAATGGACAACATGGGTATGTTAGACCTTTTTCACGTGCTGCTACTTTCTTGTTAGTTTGCCAAGAGTGTGCAAACAGCAATTCATTGTACGAATCAGGTATCAAACCAAAGATAGTAAGGTACATTGCACATCTTAGCTGGCTCCTCTCATGGAGCTAGTTACACATCTCCTGTCCTTTAGCCAAGAATGGAACAAAGTTCAATGGTGGGGGGCATGGGAGGAGGCGAGGAGCCATGATGGCTCCCCTCATAAAAATAATTACATTGAGAAAAACCTTCCCCCACATCAAAGATAATTACATTGCATGGTCTCGACCAAGAAATCAATCCCCATGAACTGAAGGCCCAACATTTGCTGCACCATGACCTGCATGCAGTGGCGGAGCTTGACCAACATCATAGAAGGGTGCTTCATGTCTGCACCTTGCAGTAGTCCCAGTAAATGGGAGGCTACTCCAGTGGCGGAGCTTGGGGCACTTCATGTATGCACCTTGCAGTAGTCCCAGTAAATGGGAGGCTACTCCAGTGGCGGAGCATGGGCCGCTTCATGTCTGCATCCTGCAGTACTCCCAGTAAATGGGAGGCTACTCCAGTGGCGGAGCTTGGGCCGCTTCATGTCTGCACCTTGCAGTAGTCCCAGTAATGGGAGGCTACTCCGTGGCAGACCATGGGGCGCTTCATGTCTGCCTTGCAGTAGTCCCAGTAATGGGAGGCTAATGAAAATCCTTCCCAGTTTTATTTCAAGAAGCAAAAGCTAATATCAACTACAAATCAAATACGAAGCAGAAGTTAGTGGCAGCTGCCTTTTTCTCTAGAAACGAAATGAAAAGAAAGAAATATAATGTTGCACAACAGAAGCAGAAAATAGCAACTAGTGAAACTTAACTCTACTTGGTTTTCGATTGAACAAGATCAGGGGGGGGGGGGGCTTCATGAGGACCAAGTACATGGTTTTACAGCTTAGTGCTAAATAAATGCCAGAATAGCCATCTTCCAATCTTAGCAAGAAAACTTCACCAAGACTTGCCCCACCAATTTCCCTTCATGCTCCACCACTGAACATGAAGCCGCCAAATCCGCTTAGGTGATCGATTGGCCGCACAGGACAGAGGGCAGGAATGAGCATTCAGCAAGGGACGAGGGTGGAGGAACAGAAGGAAGGGGAGAAAACCTGGTGGTTTAGGCTTCAACCGTGGCAACGACGCCTGATAGTGCAACCCTGACAGGCCTGGAACTCAACCAGAACTGCCTGGACTGACCAAGCTCATATAGTACAGCATCTAAATATAATACTCCCTAAGCTTAAATACCCCTATACCGTATTAACTGATACACCCCACCAACCAAACATATGTTTCACCACCACATAGAAGAGCAACCCAACCAATTACATTTGATACATGCAACCAAGCAAATACACCCCAAACTAAGAAAGAATGTTCTCTTCCCACCGAATCAAAGGGAAGCCTACGCCTGCATCTTCTTGATACCAGCAAGGATAGGGAACAGCTGCAAGCACAGAGAAGGTGGAGTTGCGTGCGAGCTCATGCTGTTGGGGCTGGCTCATGTGGGATGGTAAGGTGCCGCTGTGGGCGGGGTGGAGGAGGTTGGGATGGCTGGAGAGAAAGGAGAAAGGAGAAAGGAAGAAGACAGGGGCCGTTTGTCCAAAATGGCATCTGAACGATTTTGTCAAATAATAATAGGCATTTTTCAAGTGGAACATTGTAGTGGCACATCCTGTAATCGCATACTTTGCCCTAACTTTCCCCTTTCCAGAAGTCCCAAACATAAAAAATAATAGTTTGTTAGCTGCCAAAAAGATAGCATTCTCACTGCATCTTAACCTAATTAACGCAAACCGCCGTCCTCTACATGGCTCTATTTCCTAATTAAGGCTTCAATCCACCTAATCAATAGGAAACAAGCAGGAGCAAGCCTTGCATTATAAAAGAAAAATGCCACGTCATTTATGTATACTAATTACCCAAGGCATAAATCTTGTACAACCTTGCTTATGTTAAATAAGCAAGCCAACAAAACTATCAGCCCCCAACTAAAAAACAGATTCGGGAGCTATCTCTAGTTTATGTTTTGATCAGTAACGACTATCCATTGATTTTTTTTCTTCTGGGAAGAACTATAGCTTATGATTTGAATATACCTTTTGCAGATGATTAACAAATTCAAAGCATTTCAATATGTACTATATGAACGAGAGGAAAGTTACCGTTTGCTCTCTTGGAGGATGGAGAACGTAGAGACGTCCAGTGGCCACAGCTACAGTATTAACCTTCTCGATAAATCCCAAGTCACCAGTATGAAACTGAAATTTGAACAATGAGCAGCTTGTATTAAATTCACAAATATGAATAGATTAATTGAAAACACTTAACACTGGCAGTAAGTACTAATTGCATATTGCCACTACTGGGGGCAGTACAGGAAAACGAGACATCAGTTCTCCTTTAACGATAACATGCTCCCGTGTGCTAATTGGTACATCCACATTCAGACGACAGATAGTGCAGAAGACATCTGAAAACGATCTTCTCATCTCAAGCAACTCTTGACCGAATGAAACCATGAGAAACTCATGAGAATTTTATGCAAGCAAATCAAAACAAAATTATTCTCTGATGTGTGAATTAATTACAACCAAATTGAGGCATTTGATAAAAGTTTGCAAGAGCACAGAAATTGCTGCACTTTGGCTATTGGCTGCAAGGGGCCAAAAAAACCAAAGCAACAAACCCCAAGGGCGATTTAAGGAGCATTGTAGAGATTTTGGGGAATCCGGCTGGGCCGGGAAAATCCCTAGAAAACTCGGTTGATCCCCCTCAGGGCTAATTTGGTTGCCGGGGGGAGATATCCCAGGGAACTACACCCACGAGGGGGATTTCCATGTGCATAGGGGATCCCCTCCCACCACGGGGGAGATCTCCCCGTATCTTCTGTTGCCCAAATGGCAAAAAAGTGAGGCAAGAACATCCCGTACATACAAGTATATCAAGATATCAAGATATAACACGAAAAAAGTCATAAAATTCGGCAGCTTCCGCAAAAGATTTTGATTTTTTTTTCATAAATGTCACGTAAATCCAAAATCATTTTTTTACAATGACCAAGAAATTCATGACTAACATAAATAATAAAAAAATAACAATTACACAAAATAACAATTAAATCAGAAAAAAAATTAACTGTTGTATACAAATGTGTAAGCGAAAGCATCCGACCAGCACACATTCACGTCTCGACACTTGATGATACAATTCAATGCAGCATGTAACAATCAACTAGCTACCCATATGGTAATTACAGGGGTGTAATACTAATTAATTATCAGAGATTAACGCATTCTTTCCACCCAACAGGATAGCCATTGTCTCTTTGAATTAATAAGAACGCGAAGTACTAGATGCAAGTAGTGGCTCATCGCTTCCGATCATGTTGTAACATGAATTTTATTTGCGACAAAATATTCCAGAGTTTCTAACAAACAGATTCTACAAGGATTCTACAGAAAATTCCCTTGCTGATTTTTATGATGAATGCAACTACCAGTTAAATGAGATGAATTCAACAACCAATTCATTGAGACGAATTCAAGTTATTATCATGAATGCAACTACCAGTTTGTCGGTCTTCTCATGACAAGCAACAAATGGACAATGCAAGCAAATATAGAAGGCAAGCGCTCTGATACTATGATAATGTGCTTATGGAGCTAGTCTCCACGGCGAGCTAGTCGATCCAAACTGAACCACCGCTCATTTGTCTTCCTACAATACGTCATCTTAGAGAAATGAGTTGTAGTACACCAAAACAAAGGTTGCTTGACTAAGCAAGCATTATAGCAAACTTATCCATACACTATTGCTGAATTTATTTTCTACTATAAAAGGTAGACCAATAAATTCTAACAAGAATAATGTGAACTGATTCTGCAATCATATATTTCCTTTGTATATCTGATTGAATGATGACAAAAGTAAGTACCATAAGAAATGGATACTTCAATGTGCTTCCAGATTCAGTTATGTAGTACAATCGGGTGTCCTTTTTTAGGTGCAATAGCAAAATGAGAACTGAAACACGACTATACTTAAAGACATTTATTTTCCATATGACTTCAACATCGAAGCCAGGTTCCATTTCAAAATGAAAGACATGCCATAGCAAAATGAGAACTTCCTTGCACTGTCTCTGCATACAGAATAGGCGTATAAACAAGGATTGACAGTGCATGTGATTCCACTGATGCACCAAAGATCAAAGACAAACATTCGAATCTCAAAAATCATTGAAGCTACCAATCAAAATAATGCTGATTTTCTACTTCTACTAGCCAAACCACTGATGCAAGATTTAGTATCACAAATGAATACGGGTAGTAAGAGAGGAGAGGAAACTGCCCCAGAGTCAGTGGGCTACATAATCTATCGCTCTTCAACCAATTCAAATACCAGATATTGTGAGATTAAATTAAACGTAGCAACAGATCTGAATACATGGACCGGGAAGTCAGAGCTAAATGTGGGGGAGAAAGAAGACTGCGAGGCAGGGCTCCTCACTGGAAGACGGTCGTGACAACGCGGCGTGCTTCGCTGCTTGTGCCAACAAGAAGACGAGGAGGCCGGCGTAGCTTGTTGTGAAGGAAATCAAACCATGGAGATGGAGTAGGTCGAACACGTTGCTGGAGGGGGCGGAGCAGGTCAGTACGTGGCCGGAGGGGGTGGAGGTTTGGAGGAGGTCGGGTTGTTGCCGGAGGGAGCTGGAGGAGGTCGTGGACTCGTGGGTGAGGTGGACAAAAGGTCGTCACGTGGTGGTGTCAGGGCTCCGATTGGTCGCTGACAGCAATTACTCGCCGGGGTAGCTAGAAGAGGGAGGAGAGGAGCTCTCGGGGCTCAGATCTACACTAGTGCAATAAAGCAGAAGAACAAGGATAAGGTTTTTGCTTCGTTTGAATGTTTGTATTGGGAGGCTAACATTATATTGGGTTGAATATCCAATATCCAAGATATTGATATTGAGATTAAATGTCAATATTTGCGTTTGGATGTGTTAGATATTCGGACCGAGACAAGATGTTGAGATTGAATGTCAAATGCTGTTTGGATGGTACAAAAGTGATGAGTTGCAAAGTGATGAGTTGCAGTTTTTGTTACTTTTATTATTAGACTGTTATATTCATGCCAAAATTTTACGGAGCAGCCACATATTATGGTACCGACGACAAGTAGAAGAATACATATAATATTCTCCAATATTTCAACAAGAACATTATAACAAAGTCGATGCATAATTCATCATAAACGACCATTTTTAAGAAATCTCAAGCAAACAAACTACATAGTCTCACACAAACAAACTATTTTTAAGTAGTCTCAAGCAAACAAACTACATAGTCTCACACGCAACATAGCACACAAGTCATGAAAATTTCTTTTTGTTAGATGAAGCTGATCATAGCAAGCAATTTCAGTCCCATCATACATATCTTTCAACAGATACTTTCGAAGAGAGAACTTATGCTCATCATCGTAAAGCTCCCTATGTCCCTCGGTATCCTTTGTGTGCTAAGATATGCCATCGCAAGCAGAGACGATTCAAAGAAATGTTTCATCAACACAATCCTTCTCCTCTTCATTCTTTTGTTTTCTTCGGATACATAATTAACCAAGTCTAGCTCTTCTGACATTTTGCAACTACAATGTGCAAATATTTATGCTTTCAGAAATTTATGCATCATCAAAAAACGGATATTTCACAACAATGGTAAGCAAAATAGCAGTTCAAAATTTCTGCACATCACACTCAATTCATGTACAGCCACTAGCAGTTCATGTACAGCAATTATTTTAGGGGAAGGGGAGAGCGGTTCCTGTAGAAACAAACCTGCACCGGGAAGGCGAGCTCGGGAAGCAGGTGCACGTGGTCGTCGGAGCTGGGATTAGATCCGTCGGCCGTCGGGACTCCCTCCGATTGGTCCAAGACCTGCACTGTGTCATATACCAGGCCTAGTTGGTCCACAAAGACCAGGTTTAGGTGTTACTTTGCACTTGTGGGTCTAGCTTGTAAGGGAGTTGAGGGAGGGAAAGGCCTATATAAGCCAATACCTTGTACCCACCGAAGGGGTGAATGGTTATCTAATCTAAACAGAAGTCCCTGATGGGCACCAATCTCTCTTCTTCCTCCATCACTAGCCTCGTGCTGGACGATTTCCCCTTCTCGATGTGACATCGAGACCCCTTGTATCATTGTATCTGTATGTTTGGGTGTGTGAGAGTGTAGGATCGTGACATTTGGTATCAGAGCCATTCGATCCCCGGGTGTGTTTCCACAATTTTTCCCCAAATTTCCACACGAGAGTGAGATTCAAGTTGGGGGAGGATCCGAGAAATTCGTCATGGAGAAGGTGCAGTCCGATCTGTCGGAGCTGCGGAAACAAGGGGAAGATACATCTGCGACCATCAAGCTCCTCTACGAGAATTTGGCTCGCCTTGACCAAATTTTGGATGAGATGGAGCGGCAGCGAGCTGCCCAAACCCCAACGCCAACGGTGACCACTACGACATCTCCATCGGATCGCATCGTGACGATGTTGAGTGAACCTGCAGATGATACAGACGGATCTGATGCAGCCGCCACCAGCATCGAGGAGACATGGATCGGTCAAGGGGAGGATCATGGACCGGCCGCAGCCAGGGTCACGTCTGTCCCGGCATCGCCACCAGTGGCAACAAAGAAGGCTCCGGCCTCACACTCTGTGCCTGTAGCGCCTGCTGCGGCGTCCCACGCGACCGGTGACCTTCCATTGCTATCGCCCACCAGGTGCTCGATATATTGCCGCACTGTCTTCGCTACATCTCCTGTAACCGAAGACATGGAGCTAGAAGCAGCGGTGATCTACCAAGTGCAGACAGCGGTCCCGAGCGTCTCCGAGCAGAGGCTTGCAGGGTACACCGCGCAGTACTGCTTGTCTTTTCAGATCTGCAGCGGCGACATTCCCTTTCTCGCACCAGCAGCGACGCCGACTTCTTCCACGACACTCCAGTCCAACTTCATCACCGACGCGCCCACCACCTGCTTGTCGGCGTGTCGAGGATTGGACACGGCCTTGCTGTCGACCACGACCACCTCAACAGTTGTTCTTCGTCCGCTCGGCAAACCTCCAGATTCTTGGGTTGTACTGGGAGTCGCAGATTCTCAGAAGTATGGTGACTTCCTTGCTACTGAAAATTTTGTTGGTGACCTCTTTGTGGTGAGGAGTCCGTGGCCTCCTCCTTTGCCGACCTATAGCCCAGGCGTTGACAGCAAGCTCCAGTCTCTGCCACTGCCGCTGATTACAAGCAAGACGAAGCCAGTAGGAGTGCAGTTTCAGTTGTCCTATCTATGTAATGCAGCTATGAACTACAATGTGTCTTCTTGTGCATGTTTTGAGTGCCTGGAATTACCATGGGATCCAGGAGAGGAAGCGACTAAATGGAATTGGAGGCCAGATGAACTTTTATGGTATCAAGCAATACACAATGGCATTCGTTCAGCTTGTCAGTTCCTTATAGATAGGCCAGACCCCTTGTTGCCATGGGATCCAGGTGATCATACTGATTGTTTTCATGTGCGTGCTCGACTCAGTGCAATACATGCTTTATTCAGCTTAGATGACGCACCGTGGGTTAGCCATAGCATTATCTCATTGGATGTGCAATCTGAACACTGCGCGCCGCAAAGTCTGTGTTGTCGCTCAAATGGCAGTCTGCTGCGTGAAGCCCCTTGCTTGCTACTGGACCCTCATGGACACAATGCCTCGTTGCTATGCCGGACAAGATGTTGGCCTGTGATTTTCTCAGTTGTCCTTATTCACTACACCAGAACTACAGCAACATATACTGATCTACTCTCTTCCTGGAAGGTGATACTTTTTCATCAAGCTCCTTGGGATCCTGGTGGTGTACGGCTTGAGCAGCACCCAAATGCAGCAGTGCAGAATTTGTATCCGGCGATGAATAATGTGATCCCATTGGTGTGCTACAGTTCGGCCAAAGCAAAATTCATGTTTGCTTGCTGGTGGAAGCATCTAATTGGAGCATTGCAGTGGTTAGCACAAATGAAAATTCAGAAGATTGCTATGAGTTCCTTGATGTCAGGGTGGTCTGTGACTATGAACACTAACAATCAAGTTATGATCAGGCTGACAAAAACATCCAGAATGCTTCATCATCCAATATACCCCAACTCTATGGTGAACCTATCAATCTTGATGACAACGACATATTCAGTTCAACCGATGGTGAAGAAAGCAGATGATGTAGGCATCACTTGTTTGGAGGTACCGCAGCGTCTCCTGCCACATTTTATCCTGCTTGCGAACAAGATGCTCTGGTGTACACCACAACTGAAGATACTAAAATCCCACGGCGAAGCTGTTGATGACCCTTGGGGTCAAGGGTCACAAAAGGAGGGGGTAATGTCATATACCAGGCCTAGTTGGTCCACAAAGACCAGGTTTAGGTGTTACTTTGCACTTGTGGGTCTAGCTTGTAAGGGAGTTGAGGGAGGGAAAGGCCTATATAAGCCAATACCTTGTACCCACCGAAGGGGTGAATGGTTATCTAATCTAATGGGAGTGTCTAGTTCTCAGTCGACTTAGATTTAGTTAAATCTCAGTCAGTTGCACACATTTGCAAACCATGTGCAACTCACAGACTAGCACGAATCACAACACAAATCTAACGGTTATGGAGGCGACTGAGAATTAACTAAATCTCAGTCAGTTGCACACAATTGTAAACCATGTGCAACTCCCAGAGTAGTACGGATCACGACATAAAATCCAACGGTTATGGAGGCGACTGAGATTTAGTTAATTCTCAGTCGACTTAGAATTAGCAAAACCGCTAATCTAAACAGAAGTCCCTGATGGGCACCAATCTCTCTTCTTCCTCCATCACTAGCCTCGTGCTGGACGATTTCCCCTTCTCGATGTGACATCGAGACCCCTTGTATCATTGTATATGTATGTTTGGGTGTGTGAGAGTGTAGGATCGTGACACACTAAAACAGATCGAATCAGAGGGGAGGAGGAGAGAGGAAGAGCGCTGTGGAGGGAGAGAATGGAGCAGCAGGGAGGGAGGGTGGCGGGAGGAGGACGCCGGCCGCGGGCGCATCTGGACGGGAGGATGACGCCGGCCGCGGGCGCAGCCGGACGGGAGGAGGGGCTCGTACCTGCGCCGCTGCAGCTAGGGTTCTTGCGCGAGGAGGACGAGGCGAGCGACGCTGCCTCTGTTTCCCGGCTCGCGAACAGGTACGGGAAGGGCGGCAAATCCTATTCTACGCCTGTTGTAATGAATAGCACCAAAACGCGCACCCTTCCCACAGCCTAGTTTTCTTACTGGGTCCGGCCCATTACATCTCTGCAACCAGTCAGACTGGAGGAAGAAGACGGAGAGGATGTCGGACTCGCCCCACTCACCGACGACGGGGTCGACGCGGCTGGCCGCGTCGCCCCGGCGGAGGTGAGGCCAGGACCTCGCCGGAGACGGGGACGACGCGGCGGGCCGCGGCATCGCCGGCGGAGGCGAGGAAGAAACTTAACAAGGGAGGTGCGGGTGCGGTGCGGGTGGGGAGCTCGCCGGAGAGGGCTGTGAGCACCGACCACCGGAGTTACGGTGCGGGGTGCGGGGGGGCTTAGAGGGATGGCCGGCCGGCCGGGAGGCGGCGGACCGACGGAGGCGGCGGCTCGAGCAGGGCGGGGCGCGGAGGCGGCGCGGCAGCGGCGCCGAGCGCAGGGGGCGGGAGCAGGCGGTTGTGGCCGGCGGTGGCGACGGGGGATCGACGGGAGGAGGAGATGCGCGTGAGGAGGAAGACGATGGTGGGGGCTAAGGAGGAAGACGATGGTGGGCGCGTGCGTCGGGCTGCTAACCGACGCAAAAGGCGTCAAATAGGACCCCCCGGGAAGGGCCGGCTGCGAATACACAGGCAATCTCTAGGATGGAGCTCGAGATTGGGCCAAAACGTTTTTTTTTTGCCTCCGCGCAAGGTATCTCAATATCGAGGCCGAAAGCCACAGCCGAATGTCGAGCACATCCAAACAAACGGTGATTCGAGATATTCGGCTCAGAGGCTCCCGAATATCTAATATCTAGGCTCAAAACAAACATCAGAACGAGGCGTTTGGGTTTTTGATTGCTTGATCCTCCCGACCTCCCCACCTGCTCTTTATATTGACTAGGTAATATATGCCCGTGCGTTGCAATGGGGAATAAATATTTTAATGGTTCCACCCTAACCATGTGTGCGTCAAAGCTGTAATTTTTGGACTCTCATGCGCATCAAACAACATTGTCAATGTATGAGTAAAGGCATAGTTAGTACTATAATTTATTTCCTCGATGCACATGTAGACAAATAAGAAATTTGATGAAAAAATATTTGCATTTTTGGTGAACTTCTAGACACCATAGTAAGAAGAATCAACCTAGGAAAAGGGAACCATTTCTGGACGGCATATCATTGGTGAACAAATTCAGTCATATTAGAAAACCATGACCGAAATATCAAGACAAAGATTGGTGAAAAGGCGCATGCCACGCTGATCTATTGTTATGACAAGACACCAAGTTCTTTGATATAAACAATTCCTACCAGATGATAACCATCAAATAGGGAAAGGAGAATCTGGAAGATTGGTATGCATTACTATTAAATAAAATAGTTACATTACTCATTCCCATTGAAATGGCGAGCAGTAATACATAAGACTACATATTGACTGAAGTTAAGTTCCACGATCACAAAATAAGAGAAATACAGAGCATTGTTTGTAAAAGATTAGGAGCTGCTCCAGATCGAATGGAGTAAGTCCAATACTATGTGTAGTCTAGCAGTAACATCTACTTGGAGCTCTTTCATGACCCTTAACGTCTGCATATTCAACCAAAGGAACGTGCTATAAATATCTGAAAATATTGAATTGATAAGAAGAAGTAAAACCTAGAACATAAACTCCCATTTTTCACACACAAAAAAGGCTATAAACTCCCATTGTGCGAAGAGGCCAGGGCCTTCTACAAAACCTGCAAATCCGAAGAACATACTTGGTTGTTTAAACACCATATCCTTCATTTTGGTCCATAACGGCCGGGACAAACCTGTAATCAGAGACAAACCTTCATATATGCAGCACGGAGGTTTCTAGCATTTCAGCCTTCTCTTGAACAAATAATCTTGTGAAACGGAACATGTAACCTGCATGGATAGGTTTATGGAGAATGAATTTCGTAGGCTGACATAGTAGAGACAAATAGAGGCATAGTAGTGAATGGTTCTCGCATGTCGATCTCGTGATTCAACTCACAAAAATAAGGCACGAACTATCCACATGAATCCCTAAAACCAGACGTAGCATGCTTACCGAGTTTAGTAAGTTTTGCGTGTGGCTCCGGTGCCAGCCCAGTCCATGCTCGTGTCGCTGAAGGTTGGGTTCACCATGAACGAGCTGCCACCTAAGTAAATTTGTAGCTATGATAATGGTGTTCTGGTAGCGGCTCCGGAAGAGTTACCTGCATGTGTTGCGACAGCTTGTTCAGTCTGTCTCCCTGAACCTCCATGGTCCACCCATGCTGAAGAAATGCTTGCCAAGTCTAACATCTGAAAACATTTAGAACAAGGTGCAATGTTAGACCATTAACCAAAAAATCTATTAAGGAAAATGAATATTATAATTTAGTTATTGAATCTTCTGCAATAAAAAACCAACAAACTGTAATAAGTTCGTAAATTTGAAAGTATGTTCACTTTCACTTCAGATTGATGTTTAACTAAAAATGTCAACTCACAGTGTAACAGATATGTTGCGCTAGCTAAATAATAGTCCGTTGCAACGAGATGTCACAATAACAAAAAGTGAAACATATATGGGCCGCATGATTTTATTTGAATAAATATTATAAATCAAGCACACCACCGCATTGCACCAAATGCCCGACTACACAATACACACAACAGACTTCTAATTATTGTACATTTGTACTCTGATAAATTACAAGTATTAGAAATTCAGGTATCAGCAATTGAAGAAATAGAGATGAACTTCTTCGGCAAAGATCCAATGAAGATGATGATACTTTAAGTCATAAGTGTGAAAATCATGTTGGGAATGAATGCAACAGAATTACAGTGTACAAAAAACTTATCTGGATTCCGATAGGACATGCACTTATCAGCAAAGAGTAAGCACAAAAACAATCTCATTTTAACCATGTATGGGGTACAACCGTGCATAACGGGAAAAAATGGACCCATAGCTACACTCTTTGTCGAAGTTTCAATAATCTCTCAACTGATCGAGAAGATATGTACTTTGATATCCAGTGCTATATCACATAGTTGAACAATTAAATCACATACATCGATCAGCGTTAGCTAATATACTGCATGCTCTATTATCATTTTGTTCAAAGATTGCTACACAAAAGAAAGATAATGCCTTATTCCATGTCCCGTGAAAAAAAGATAAATACAACCGGGCCCCTAGTGCATGAATGCAAGAAGTATATTACCATTAATTAGCAGCAATAACTTCCGGGGCATATGACACTTGGTAGTGTCTCGGTAGATTCAGTATTGGGAAAAAAACTTCTGAAATTGCATGCTTCTTTGATGAATACAACCGACTTGGGAAAACAATGGCACTTCACAATGCATACTCAAGCAAGATTGTTGTACTTCGATTTCCCTGAAACAACTTGTGGAAGGACATTAGAAAAGAATCTGCACAAAGGCAGTTAAAGCAACAATAGAGGAAAGTTTCTCACAAATGAAAACCGTAATGCAAAGATCATGAACCATGGCTGTACTGTTTTTTAGCTGACCATGGACGTACTGATTCAAGATCAAGTGCCATTGTTTTCCAAATCGATCAATCCAAATCTCCGATGGGTACTGGTTCAAGATCAAGCAGAAATTCCATCGATAATCTAAGTGACGTACATGCTCGATAAAGTCAAGGGATCGGGGATTAGGGAATAAAGAGAAAACCTGAACTAAGGATCATGTTTATCTCCCTGACAGGAACATCAAGTAAAGGATTGATTACTGTAGTGCAATTCTTGTTTGTCACACTTGAAGCCTTTATAATGCTAAACAAACATTATGAAGATATCATATAGCATGTCTATTAGGAAGACAAACCGGATCCAACTCCTCATTACCGACCGCCGCCGCCATGTCCTCCTTCTCGGTCACCTCCATGGCCTCCTCCACTTCTCACCTGCATCGCGTCATAATATCATTAGCAACAAACTCTTGTTAAGAAAGATGAAAAATATCTGAACGATCTGTCATGGCATGTTGTGAACTTTGTAAACCTACAGGAAACAGAAGCACCACGAATCCATGATGATCTGTAAAAAGATGAATCACAAAATAAATCAGCAAAATTCTAGAGCTTACAGCCCAGGCATACACGATGCACGCAACCTTATCTCGATAGCAAAGTCGATCCCGACGCGTGAGACAGGAGGCCCGGTGGGAGAGGAACGAGATCGGGAGAAGATCGTTTTTTTTAGATAAAAGGCCAGAAGGCCCAGCGTTAAATTAATAACGCCAAAACGGCGAAAGGGATACAAAGTGCTGAATCCAGCTTACAACACAGGTATGCACACCCACACAAAAAACGAGGCACATGAGGAGAAAAGCCAGATCCTTGCGTAGAACAGCCAGCCACCAAAGAGGGGCAGGATCGGACCACCACCGAAGGCAACACATCGCCGAGCACCAGACCCCTGCGTAGAACAGCCAACCACCAGGAGGGACAGGATCGGACCACCAGCGAAGGCACCACGAGGCTCACCAGGCAGCCCCAAACAACGAAACCCAAAGGTGCAGAACAAGCTCCAAGCCTTGCCAGAGGTAGGGTGACGATGAGGCAGCACCGGAGCACCGTCTTCGACACCACACAGCCTCCGGAGAGCCACGTGCCATGAGCTCCAAGACGACGTCTTCAAGAAGAGCACGACGCAGAGTGTCATCGCCGCCCGATCCAAAAATCTTGGGTTTTCACCCGGAGCACGAAGGAGTGGAGAGAGAAGCCGCAACGACGCCTTCAGGAAGGGGACGACGTTCGTAGACGCCGCCGCCGTGGCCCGGGACAAACATCACGGGCGAGGGTTTCCCCTCGGCATGACTTCTCCACCTCCCCCACAGGGCGCGGATGCCACCAAGATGGCAAAAGCACCGCTGTCACGGAACAGAGCTCACCAGGCAACACGCCGTCCTCACGGCCGTGGTCCCGGCAGCACCAGAGTCACGGGCTCGCCCGCCAACCCACAAGACTCCCACCTTCCAGGGCTGCCGCCCCGGCATCCGAACTCTGCGCACGGCGAACCGAAGGAAAGACTCTGAGAAGATCGTGAATGCGGGTTCTTCTCGATGTAGAGGGGATGGGATTTGAGGCGAGGCTGGGTGGCTGCACCGGAGACCAGAGGGATGAGCGACTCGAGTCGATATCTGTGCGGTGGCGTGCGGCGGCGCGCGGCGATGTCTGGCAAGAGGGTAGTGATCCCGATCGGAATGGCAGGCGCTGGAATGGCAGGTGCAAAGGGACGCGGACGAAGCGACCTGGGGTGGGACTACGAAGCGAAACGCTGCGGGCGGATCTGGGGGAGAGCCAACGGACGAAAGAATTAGAGAGAACTAGCTATAATATGCCCATGCGTTGCAACGGGTAGAAAAAATAGTTTTGTGGAGGTTTACAAAGTAAGTTCTCATTTCTATAGCCGGAACGTGTTACAAGAAACGGCTAGCTTCACTCGTGCATGTCACGGTGTACGGTATACGTACGGTGCACCAACAGAGACATAGAGACATATGTCATCATCGTCACCTCACGCAATTTCACGAATACATTCAACTCCTCCAAGAGGGAACAGAGGAAGAAAAGAGGAACCGATAAATTAGGGGGAGTGAGGATGTAGATGTGCGGCCACCATTTGATCATCCACTCCAACAACGACGACGTCGAAGTCTTCACCGACAAATTCTCATCAATCAAACTAATGACATGACATGCAACTCTCAAAATACTATCTACCCAATTGTTATTGAGTTGATTAGAAGGCTACCATGCTTATAAACAGGCAAAGAGAAACCCAGCAGAAAGGTTACCATCAGAACTTGAAAAATAACAGGCATCTTCTACCTTTCCAAAATAAAAAAATAAAAAAATAAACATTTGTGATCAACATCACACAAATAAAATTTCAACTATATGTTGCTGTGCTAGCTCTCTCCTGAAGAAAACATGCAAAGGGAGTGACAAATAAGATACAAACTTATCCGGAAATACGGAGATTCCTATCACCCTAGGAAGAAAAGAGGCTCTCCATTCCTGAAACAATTATATGCCCCATGTAATGATTTCATCAAGGCATTCTTTACTTATGTACAAAGGTTGTTGTCAAAATGTATCAAACCACTTAGACGTGTTGTACTGTTACATGGTAAAAGTTCCCCGGGAAGAAAAATATGGTTGGCAACACCTTCAGCACTGCACAAACTCTGTTGCTTCTATACATCTCTGTGGGGAGCAAATAGCACATCTTCAGAGCTGCACAAACTCTGCTGCTTCTATACATCTCTATGGGGAGCAAACAACAACACCTACATCTGTTGTTTCTACACATCTCTGTGGGAGAGCAAACAACATGACGCGATCCATTAAACACTAAAGCAAACGGTTCGAGATCACCTGAAATTTATTATTTGATGCTATGTAGCAGGCCAATTGTTGTGGTAAACCGAGTAATAAATTAAATGAGGCGTTAATTTTTGCACGAAGGAAACATATGATTAGGATAGGTTCTCCAACCTGAAACATGAGTAATATCAGGCCAAGAAATTTCCATTGTTCTGCAATTTTAGGCAGGAGTGGAGGGCGACGCTCTCAGCAACCTGCGGGAGTACATAGCTGTGAAGTTGTTCGCACCGTTAGGCATCTGAAACAAATTTTACTTAACATAATTATGAATGGTATAAGGACATGAGAACGACTGCACTATGGAACAGGCGATGTTCTATCTATGAACCTTACGCGCTACCACCACGCTTGGACAGGTACCTTGCATGTCAAGGAAGAACTAAACTCCTTGAAGTGAATGATGTCTGGGTGGTGCAGCGAGCGGTGGTTGATGTTCTATCTGTACACATTCTCGTCAATCTGCAGGGCACAGATCCCAAAGCACAATTTAATCCACCTCCACCAAATAATACATCCCGATTTTATAACAAAGCAAAGAAGGCGCGCTCGATGCACTTGACGGCGACGAGCTCGCGGGTCTCGCGGTTGCGCATAAGGGTGTCCCTTAAATTATTGATTGACTGTTCCAAGTTCAAATAGCAGAGCATTGATATGAGGCAATTAGAGTTTTCCTACTTTAGATCAAAAGCCATCAAAAGTAGAATGCATGAGCCAAGGGTACAACCAGATCTTGCAAAGAGAAGCAGGTCAAATAGCCATGGAAGCTGTTGTATGACTTTTGGCAAACATTTTTGCCAACTAAATGCTCATGCCTAAAATCTTAGCTGCTGGCAGCTGTGCAAGAGACTGTTTTAATAGCGAGTGCCACATAATAGGACGTAAGTTAGAGGATGAGACCAATAGGCAACCATAGGTGATCCCTGATCTGATTTAACCAGAGTTTTTTTCTGTAGAGTTCAAATGGTAACACAAGCAGTTGTAAATGTGAGCTTACAGAAAAATTCCGGTCTAGTTCAAACATAGACAAGCAGCTCAAGAGATCATGCAAACCAATTGTCTTGAGCAATACCTTTTGCTTCCATAGTGCCTTAGCTAGTTAGCTACGGCAATTCAGGACCTATTATTCTTCGGGATGATTGAATAATTGCCACTCCAAACATCTCAACTTTCTAAAAATCTAAGGCTCTTTCTACTCTCAGGAATTATGTAGTCATGTAGATTGTTGTTTATACTCACTACGCCACATCAGTATGATAGCATCAGGGACATATTCAAAGAAAACATTTGAGGGATCAAAACCGACCTGACTCTCTAGAGGTTTGTCCAGCTCCTGAGCGGCGGCCTTCATCCTATCCCCCACTACGCACATGGACTGCTCCAGCTCCGACAGCCGCTCCTCAGCCTCATACACCGTCTGCTGTCTTGACTTCGCCATCCGAATCTTCTACCTCTCGAACCTGCAGTAGTGGAGCATAAGTCACTCGCCCTAATGGGGAAACAAATAAACTGGATAATAAGGCAGGGAGGAATACTTGGTTTTGTCACTTACTTGACACTGATTCTATAATGGGCAGCGACAAAAATGCATATTCACAATACTCAACTTCTCAAAATAAACTTTGTTTCCCTTCTCACAAAAAGAGCACTACAAACAGTATGCCATTTTTCTCTCAAATCTACTTGGAAATCATCAGAAAAATGACAGCATGTCTGCATATAAGATGATACTTGTAATGAGTTAAGAAACTCTTATAAGAAGTAAACCCAAGATATTGTTTCTGTAATGCAACAAACCAAGTTTCTTACTGGAGAAGAACAGCACCCCGGCCTTCTGGCGAGGCGGCGACAAAGAACAAGGAATACATTGTTGGTCTTCCCCTCTTCTCAATGAGCTACGACCTGAGTGTACGGATGATCCCACAACCTGACAAATCAGTCTGATATACACATAATTTCGTCGAACGCATCCATGACAAAAGTTCTTAGCCAAGCCTTGGTAATCTGTTGAAGACAGAGTCAGAATTAGGCATCAAAACATCAAACATAAGTGCCTAGCATTACTGAGGTAGGAAGTACTCATTTGAGTAAAATATACAATTAGAGATGGATTGAACAACCAATGGTCATACAAATGGACTAACTCATGTTTTGGGTCAATAGTGTAGACACACGTTAAAGATAAATAATACAAGGGAAAGTGAGACTATAAAACAGTTCTTTGATTAAACAAAAACTATTGACACCTCAATATCCCTTTAGTACACAAGAGGTTGTTGGCGACTCCCTTTTGTTTGTTCCAATTATTTATTGTAATTACAGCATTACGTTTACCAGTTCAGTGGAAAACCTTCATTGAAACAGACAATTAAACATGTATTTATGATAATTACACCTGGCACTCGAACCAGAATTTTCACTTACGGTCTAAATAGGTGTGCGTCAAAAACCAGTGGCAGCAGTCTCCCCGTAAGTAGCGAAATGCATCCTGCAGCAACATATTTAATTACAGAGCATACTGACATATGAACGACAAATGCTTTGTTGACTTGTGTACAGAAATGCCATACCACTCCAAAAGGTCTGCCTGGGATGCAACACCAAATAGTAGCCACTTTGGCACTGAAATTTTTCTGGTTATTCAAATTAAATGGTCTCTGAACTTTTCGGTCTCTTTGTTTGTGATCAGATGAGGAACACTGTCTGTATTCCATAATTATATTGTTCCCGTCCATTGGGATTGTACTCCTGTTCGTATTTCTAGAAATTAAGATATTTTTCCTCCCTAATTCACTAAGAGAGCGTGGATAATTTTCTTTCTAGGTCCAAGGGAAGTGATCCCCATACTTAGAGCGTGGATATTACTTCTTTCACTTATAGCTACAAGGACTGTCAAATTCAATAGTGAAGTGAAGCGCCGGGCAGGAAGCGAACCTGACTGGGATCCTGAGAAACCATAGAGATGGAGGAGATGTAGAGCAAGAACTCCCGCTCCACATACAATGATACAAGCCGATGAGGTATATCTGTGCCGGGTTGGGGATCTGCAGCAGCGGGATCCAAAACGCCTTAATTCTCACACTAACGGCACACGATGTACTGAACCGACAAACGCAAGGCAAAGGCAAAGGAGAGGAGAAGGGAGGGAGCATGGGTTCATACTTCATACGCGGCGGCACGCGGCGAGCGGGAAGAGCGGCTTGGGCACGTTGAGCGACAGCGGCCGGAACCTCTTACCTACAGAGTACAGACACGCCTAGCACGAAAGGATCAGAGAAGGCCACCTATGAGATGAAATACGCGAACGCGCGCAGCAGATGTGCTGACCTTGGTGGGGATGTCGACCATGATGACGACGACGCTGCTTGGTGGCGGCCATGGCTCTGGATGGATGCTTCCGGTCCGGGCGCGGTGCCTTCGACGGCGGCTTAGCTGAGTCTGAGTGTGTGTACGGCGGCTGCGCCGGTAATCCGGTACGGTGAGATTTGAGGCGATGTGACTCAGAGGGGAGAGGTTTTTTTTTTTTTTGCATGGTCAGAGGGGAGAGGTTGGACAGAGGGGTTGTTCTGGTGGATACAGCGAGTGGGGTAGAAGGAACGGGTTTGTATCGCTATGGTTTTTTTTTGAATTTAAAACACCCACTATATTAGGTCAGCAAGCCGCCTCATTAAAAACCTTCCAGTCCCCTTAGGTACCCTGGTAAGGAAAAGAGTGCGTAAGAAACTTGCTGCCTCAGATAAATACAGATACATCGTTCATTACATCTTGTCGAATAAAGCTAGGGGGATCCTCGTCCCAGTACACATCAACTTTCGAATCATAAACAAACCTAGCAATATTATGCGCCACCATATTAGCATCCCGTGAACAGTGTTGAATCTTCACCCTCCCAATTCTCTGGGCTAACTCAAAACAATCCATAAGAATCGCAGAATATGGACTCCATAGCTCTATAGTCCCATTCATTGCTTCAACGAGCTCCAAAGAGTCTGTCTCAACAATCACTGGGCGACATCCAAGATCCTCAATTAAAGATAGTCCATTTCGTAGAGCTACAGCCTCCGCTGATGCAGCATCAAACACGTGTTCAAAGTACCCACCCGAACCAGCAACAGCATCGCCTCTTGAATTACGGACCACCGCACCTGAGGCCCCTGTGCCATTAGGGAAAAAACATGCGTCAACATTAATTTTATACGTACCAAAAGCCGGTCTAGTCCATTTAATTTCTCGAGGAGTCGCTCTGGAGGCTGCTCCTTTATAATTCAATGTTAGTGCATGAATTGAGAAACTTGTACGCCTCGAGGAGCAACTGTTTCACCCTTTACCGCTTCCCTACGCTGCCACCAAATATACCAAGCTCCCACCGCAATCAGTTCCTTTAGACCTACCGCTGCCAGATGATCGGGTGTGATGAAATGATTTCGAAGCAACTCTTCCAAAACTACCGAGCCAGACCTGTCTACCAACAAAGCTTGATCAATAACGTGCATAATTCCTAGGCTGTTCCACACTTCCTTTGCTCGAGAACAGCTGAACAAAAGGTGGCCAATATCTTCTGCAGCAATCAAGCAGATGGGACATTGTCCAGAGACCGGAATGTGTCTATTCGCAAGAATTGACATCCCTGGGACAATCCCATGCAGCGCCTTCCAGACAAAAATTTTCACTTTACTTGGCACCTGTAATTTCCATAAAATATCCCAAACAGGGTTTTGAAAAGATGTACCTTGCCCATCCGATCTAGTCAATTTATGTCCATTCTGGTGGTTCCATTCTACATAATAAGCAGACCGCACCGAAAAAGTATGCTTTTTTGTCATATGCCAAGCAATAAAATCCTCTTGCAACCGATCGCTCAAAGGTATTTTCAGAATTCTATCAACATCAATTGGATTGAGGATACCTCTCATCTTTGGTATATTCCAAAGCCCAGTATATTCGTCAATTAATTCATCAACCGTTGATTCCAAGTTTGTACCTCGAGTCGTCTCCACCCTGCGGGTAGCACTTCCCGGCACCCATGGATCTTCCCAAATGTTAATCATGTTTCCCGGCCCGACCCTCCAAATGAATCCACGTTTAAAAGTGTTTAAACCAGCAACAATACTTTGCCAAGTAAAAGAGGATCCCTTCTTCGGTCCCGCCTTCAATAGATTCCCATGTGGGTAATATTTTGCTCTAAGAACCTGCGCACACAAAGTATCAGGGTTTGTTATAAGTCTCCAGCTCTGCCTGGCTAGCATCGCTAGGTTGAAAGCATGTAGATCACGAAATCCCATTCCACCCATTTTCTTTGGCACACACATCTTCCACCATGCCATCCAATGCATGCGATTCTGAATATCTGTATCCCCCCACCAGAATCCCGCCATTGCATCAGTCATTTGTTTACAAACCTTTTTCGGTATTTTGAAAACTGACATAGCATAGACAGGAATTGCTTGGATAATTGCTTTCAATAAGATTTCCTTTCCACCCATGCTAAGAAATTTTTCTTTCCATCCTTCCAACCTCTTGATAATCCTTTCAAGCAAATGAATGAAACTGTCACTTCGGTCCACACCAACCAAAGCTGGAAGACCTAGATACTTATCAGATAAAGCCTCTGTCATAATATTTAGCTCTGTGCACACCTCAGCCTTGACATCAACATGAACATTTGGGCTGAAAAAAACACTACATTTGGCTTCACTCACCAATTGGCCAGAAGCCGCACAGTATTGGTCAAGCACCTGTCTCAATGAGGTTGCATTTGTCATATTAGCTTTCATAAGGATTAGGGAATCATCAGCAAAGAGTAAATGAGATACCGATGGTGCATTTCTGCATACCCTTACACCTTCCATACCACGAACCTCCTCTGCGCAAACCAAAAACAGATAGGGTGATAATGGATCCCCCTGTCTCAGCCCCCTTGTCGGGGTAAAAGAATCTGTTTCTTGATTATTGAATCTGACTTTATAAGTAACCGAACGAACACAAATCATTAATAAGTCAACAAACTCTGGTTGAAAACCTAGCTGTAACAGCATATTCTCAAGGAAATTCCATTCCACTCGGTCATATGCTTTGTGCATGTCAAGCTTTACCGCACAATATCCCCATTTACCTTTCTTCTTATTCTTGATCGTATGCATGCTCTCGTATGCCAACAAGATATTGTCTGTAATTAATCTCCCTGGCACGAAAGCACTTTGGGCAGGAGAAATAATTTCATCAAGTATATTTTTCAATCTGAAAGAAATCATCTTAGAGATTACCTTATAGAGAACATTACACAAGCTGATTGGGCGGTATTGTGTAATTAACTCCGGAGATTCAATTTTCGGGATCAGAATTATCACCGTGTCATTCCACCCAGCCGGTATGGTCTTGTTATTTATAGCTTGGAGCACCTCGGACGTCAAACTCTCGCCTAAGATATTCCAGCATTTTTTGAAGAATATTGCATGGAGACCATCCAAACCAGGAGCCTTTAAGTCCCCAATTGAGAACAAGGCCTTTTTTACATCAACTTCCGAATAAGGTTGCAAGAGCTGTTCATTCATACGATCAGAGACCTTTGGAACAACCTTTGAAAGAAGGTCCGGATCAGGTTCTTCTATCTCCGTGCTAAACAAACCTGCGAAATAGTCGGACACCATCGGATTCAGACTATCCGTGTCCTCCAGCCAAGCACCATTTTCATTTCTCAATTTCTTTATGAAATTCCTCTTTCGACGCTCATTCGCAAAATTGTGAAAGTAGGAGGAGTTTTTATCTCCATATTGGAGCCAGTTGATCCGGCTTCGTTGTATCGCTATGGTTTAATTGCGACGAGCGGTGTGACGAAAAATTAGCGAAACGCTACGCTAGGACGATTGACGAAGGACGCGTGCAAGGTTGGACAAAACAGAAGGTGAAAACGTGGAACCAAACTTAGGGTTTGAGAGATATGAGAGATGAGAGATTAGGAGCGAGTTTCTCTCTCCTAGGGCTAGGGCGATCTCCTAAACCTAGGGTTTGAAACCACGTTTGTGTAGCGCTCGCGGGTGTGATCTCCTCTCGGTGCCCTCCCTACTGCCTTGGGTGCCCTAGGAACTCTTCGTTGGATCTCGCGCTGACTCGGAGCGATCAACGGGCTCTCGTAGATTGCCACCCGCTCTTGGTCGGTGGAGTTCGGCGGAGACGAACGATGACGGGCTCCTCGGTGGTGAGCAGCAGTGGCAAGGCGGTGATCGAGGCCCCCCATGCGGACGCCTCGGGTGGTTCGGGGGGGTCCTCCAGTGCCCCCTCAACCGGCGATGGCGGAGGGTGGATCTGAGGATGGGGTTGCGGAGATGATGGGGCGGCTGCGCCTCACGGCAGCGGAGACCGCGGCAGTCGTGCTCGATGAGGGTGCCGAGGCATTCACGGCTCACTCCAAGTAGACCCTCGTCGGCAAGGTCCTCTCTCCCACAACCCTGCATATCAGCACGATCTCCTTCGCCCTCCGTCCGGCGTGGGGCAATCCGCGTGGACTACTTTTGAATCCTGGTGGTGACAACGTCTTCGTCGCGGAGTTTGCCACCAAGATGGACATGGATCGTGTGTTGGACGGACCTCCCTGGGTTGTTGGTAAACATGCCGTGCTCTTGCAAGGTTTCAATGTCGATCTAAAGCCAAGTGACCTTACTTTTAACAGATTGAAGGTGTGGGTCAGGATCTTGAACCTGCCCTTTGGCTACATGCAAAGGCGGACGGTTTCTGTGGTTGCCAGTTCCATTGGCATGGAAGGAAGTGTCCCAGTGGTGGACTGTGATGCATCTGGGAGGTGCTGGGGGAACTACATGCGGGTGCGCATTGAGAGCAATGTGGACAAACCACTACAGCGGGGAGTCACCGTTTTCTCGTAGAGACGCAACGCCACTGATTGGTTTGAACTCCAATATGAGAACTTACCTCGTTACTGTTTCTCATGTGGCATGATCGGTCATTCGTCCACTGAATGTCTGAATCCGGGAGAGCGAGATGCCGATGGGAAACTACCGTACTCGGCGGACCTCCTGTGTGCACCTGATGAAAGAAAAAAGAAGGCACAGGGAGCCCAATCGTCGAGTGGCTCGATGTCGGCTGGATTGGGCCGGTCGGCCTCGCCGGTGAAGGACCATCCCACCTAGTCTGGCAACAGAAGTGGGGTGGCGGAGAAGAAGAATTCTAATGTTGAGGCCTCATCTCCGGTGAAGAAAAAACAGTCGCGCTCGCGTGCTAAGGCAAATAACACGGGTGATGGGGCTGAGAAAGAAGTTGCTGTAGGTCAGGATGGGAAGATGACATCTGGTCGGAAACATAAAAATGTGCAAGTGTACAAGGCCAAGACCATCCCATTGTTGACAGCTGAGACGGTGCAGCCACTAGCCTTGGTGGTGCATGAGAGTGGGTCAGCTCCTGCTGTTGGAGAGATTCAGGCGTCAGGCACAGAGAGTTCTGACTCAAATAAGAAGCGGAGAAGTGAGAACATAGGATCGGAGGATCAGGCGAGCGCTGTTGAGCTGGCCCGCCAGACACAATGAGGCTTCTGTATTGGAACTCTCGCGGATTGGGGTCGGACGCGACAGTTGGCGAACTCCGCTGGCTTGTGAGAGTTCATCGCCCCTTCCTCCTCTTTTTGTCTAAAAAAAAGATGAGGGATCCTAGAGTTGAAAGTTTTATGTGGTCATTAGGGTACTCTGGTTGTTATTCTATCAGTAGCTTGGGCCTAAGCGGTGGCTTGGCCCTATTCTGGTTGTCTTCAGTTTCCGTTACTGTTATGCCACATAATGCCCGGTGCATCGATGTTCATATCACACCGGAAGATGGAATAAAATGGAGAGCAACCTTTGTTTATGGAGAACCTCATAGGGAACGTCGTCATGAGTTCTGGGAGTTTCTTCAGTTTATGCGTGCTCACTGGAATGGCTCCTGGCTATGTTGTGGGGATTTCAACGAGGTCCTAAGCCAGGACGAGCATCTTGGGCCTCGGGACCGCACAGAAACGGAGATCAACGCCTTCCGTGACTGTCTAAAGGATTGCGAGCTAATGGATTTGGGCTTTGAGGGTCCAAAATTTACTTAGAGCAATCGGCAGGGAGCTGACAATAATGTGAAGGTGCGACTCGATAGAGCTGTGGCAAATGGTGGTTTCTCGAGCATGTTTGAGGACTATTCGGTGGAGAACATCATCACTACGTCATCGGACTGATGGGGTCGCAGCATGGAAAACAAAAATTTTCTACGCGGCAAAGCGGAATAAACCCCAAGGATCTAGATCTACGAGATGAAGATAGCGAAGATGAGATCCAATCTCTTACCCTCGAAGATCAACAAACGCGTTTTGTCGGTGCAGGGGTTGGCTAGTCGATCCC
Organism: Puccinellia tenuiflora; assembly: GCA_012064385.1. Lineage (NCBI taxonomy): Eukaryota > Viridiplantae > Streptophyta > Magnoliopsida > Poales > Poaceae > Puccinellia > Puccinellia tenuiflora. Next base: position 680,566 of record QRDG01000446.1, on the reverse strand, counting down.
CGCAACTAGACTCGTCTAGTCGCGAGGAGATGTATTATCCTCGAGATCCAATCCGGCGAAGTGCGGCAACGGGCAGCACCTCCGCGGCGTCCACACGTACAGCTCGATGAAGACGTCGACTCCTTGATCCCGCAAGCGAGACGACGTGGCCTTGATGATCTCAGCAGCACGACGGTAGTGCCGGTGACGATGACGGTCTCCGCGAGCAGGGCTTCGCCAAGCCAAGCAAGAGGAGAGGGAGAGGAGCAAGGTGGCGCAGCAGCCCTAGGGCAAGGGGTGGTGCGGCTTGGTGTGGAGATTGGATGGCGGCAGCCCTCCGGGGAGGAAGGGGTGCGGCTAGGGTTTTAGAGGGAGAGGGGGGTGCGGCTAGAGGGGGGGTGCGGCAGCCTCCAAGGTGTGTGGTGCGCCCCCCCTTGCCCCTCCTTATATAGGTGGCGGCTAGGGCAAGAGCAGGGCCGGCCGGCCCCCCCCTTTGTCTTGCCCCCCAAGTCGGAGTCCAACAAGGACTCCTTCTTGGGCCCTTTCCTAAAGGGGTGGGAGCCCACCTCCTAGTCCAACTAGGAGTGGGACTCCCCTCCTATGCCGCACCCCTTCATGGGCCTAGGTGGTGCGCCCCACCAAGTGGTGGCAGCACCCCTTTGCACCATGTGGGCCCCATACAAATTATGCGGTCCCACTTCTAGACCCTTCTAGAACATTCCGGAACCTTCCGGTACCCTTTAAATAATTTCCGGAACTTTTCCGAAACCTCCGGAAACAACTTTCCATATATGAATCTTATTCTCCGGACTCCTCCGGAACTCCTCGTGATGTCCGGGATCCCATCCGAGACTCCGAATCACCATTCGTTCACGTCATCATTTAATTCATCGCAAAACCTAATTTCATCGGAACGTTAAGTGTGTGACCCTACGGGTTCGAGAATGCATAGACATGATCATATCAATAATTAATAGCGGGACCGGGATGTCCATATTAATTCCTATACACTCAACGAAAACCTTTTCTCGATTGAACCACAATGCCGGAGATTCAATTAATCTCATATACGATTCCCTTTGTCTCACGATATTTTACTTGCCCGAGATATAATCGTTGACATCCCCATGTCTAGTTTAATCTCGTTACCGGCAAGTTCTCTTTACTCGACCATAATATAGGATCCCGGTGATTACAACTTAATCACATGTCTGCAGACTCTTGATGCTATATTACCGAGAAGGCCTGGAGATATCTTCTCCGTCACATGGAGGGACAAATTCCACTCTTGATTCATATCACCCAACAACCCACCATCGGAGATACCTGAAAGCCACCTTTATAATCACCCAGTTACGAAGTGATGTTTGATGTCCACAAAGTATTCCTCCGGTGAACGGGAGTGATATAATCTCATGGTCTAAGGAAACTATATTTGGCATATTAAAAGTGTTGACAACAAAACTTTTGTGACACGATTAATTGCAACTCTTTATTTGGGTCATGTCCATCACACCATTACTCCTAATGATATGACTCCGTTATCAAGTGACTATAACAAGTCCATAGTTAGGAAACTCTAACTATCTCTTGATCAACGAACTAGTCCTGTAGAGGCTCACTAGGGACTCCGGGTGTTTATATTCCACACATGTATTATGTTTCCATTTAATACAATTATAGCATGGATAATAAACCATTATCATAAACTTTGAATATGCTTAATAAACCATTTTATTATTGCCTCTAGGGCATATTCCCAACAGTCTCCCACTTGCACTAGAGTCAATAATCTAGTTTACATTTCCGCGATCCAACACCCATGGAGTCTCACTCATGAAGTCTCAGTGCTGATCATGTTTGCTTGTGGAAGAGGTTCTGTCCGTGCTCTGTACTTTACAGCTCTTTATGTCCTTTGCAAAACTGTAACTGTCACCTAATTTGACATTACTTTATCATCACATGATAAACTTCTTATCATCCCATGATAAAATCATTATCATATAATGTATATAATATGTTTGGTTATAGAGTGAGATAATCATATCCTTTCATGCCCATATGTATGATTAGTCAAAAGAACTTTCTCATAACACATGCATCTGGAACTCACTCAATCTTGAAACACCTTTCTCAAACCAAAATATTATATCTTATTTCAATCCTTGAATTAATCATATACTCCTATATGTTGTAGACTTAACAAATCAACAGTGAACCTTGTCACTTTGATATTTCCGATCATGCTTTCGCTGTGCTACTCTGCTATTAAGAGATCCCTAATTTAGTCTGGCTTTATAACTTCAACCAAGTCCACCATTTTCTAAATTTATCTCAATCTCATGAAAAATGACTCCTCATTCATCATGTTCTTACAACTAAGAACTTGGGTCACATATCGTCATATACAAACATGTGGTTCTTATATGTTGAGATCTATGAACAATTCATATTGAATTCCAACATATCCTCTAACCATCAATTTTGTACTGAGTTTTCTAACTCAATGCTTCACCTATATATCACAATGAGATGAACCATTCTTCTCTTGTTTCATTTTGAACTCCTTCAAAATTATTTAGGTTAAACATCTGACTTTAATGTTTATCAAACTTATCTATCCTCTATAGATACATTCATCTACATGAATATTTGACGTTCAAACTAACTTCATAAGTTATGCATTGGTCCATGACAACATTTACAACATTTATGAAATCTCCATTTCAAACAAACACTATGTTGTAAACTCCCACTCAAATATACCTCATACACATATTAAATTGTGAAGCCACTTTGGCTCCCACTCAGAAATATGTTATCTTTATATTTGACCATGATTTAACTAGCTCCCACTCAAACATATGTCACCACATATTTTGATTATGGAAATTAATTTCTGCTCTAACTTAATATATGTCACCACATATCTTAATTAGATCTCACTCAGTTTCTTATGCACTTTCTCGACACTTTGGACTCCTCCAAAACTCTTAACTCTTAAGATTCGAGAACTCATATACGAAACACCAGCACTTTGCTAGTTCTAAGTTTTATTTATTCCACGCAAACTCTTTTGCTAAATAAATATGTGAAACATTCTTTTCACAAAATCAAGTAACGATTACTTTATGATTTAAACTTAAATTGGAATGACTCTTAGTCACTTTCGTATTTAAAGTTACTATTTCTTCTTTTGTAGTTTTGTAGGTATGTCTTGTTTCTCAAAAACACGACAAGAAAATCATGAATATTATTTTGCAACTTTTGACAAAATTCATATTCTTGAAACCTACATCTCTTTAGACAAGCTAAACCAAAATTCAATGATCACCATCATCAAAAACCTTTATGTGTCAAGTTTTAACCAACATAGCACTTTACATATGTGCCACTTGATACATAAACATGCAAGGTTTAAGCTTTCTAAACTTATTCCAACAATTCTTTTATCCATGAAACAATTTCACGATAAAACCACTAAAATACATAACACAACCAAACACATTGGTTTGTTCCTTTTAGTCTCACATTGTGGAATCTCTATTCATAATCTCATATGAACATTCTACAAAACTTTATTTGCTATGGCTTTTAATTATCTCATAATCATTGAAACCACTATTTCACATAACTCATATGCGAAACGCAAATCATTAAATAGATCCTTTATTTAAAACAGAGTGTTATCAAAATAAATCTAAATGATACTAATGAAAACTTAAAACCAAGAACCCTTTGTTTATGACCACATAATATCAAATATAATGTGACTACAATACTTTAGGTTTATCAAAACACCTTTTGAATAATCTCTAAACATTGTAATTTGTGATAACACTTGTCACAAGTCACCATACTAAACAATAACTCAAATATTTTGTCTCTTTTGATCAAATCGAAAAGACTCAATTATCTTGTTAACTTAATATCCTTTACTTCCAAAACTCATCATGACATGAATAAATACTCCTATTCACTCATCCATGATAAAATAATGATGTCTTTTATTTACTGAAAAATACAACCAACACTTGTGTTTATTTTCAGCAACTCATGGCATTTTCAGAAAATGGCATTTTTAATCACACTACTTAGTGATGCGCATCAACATGCTCTTCAGCACTAATAGTACAATTAAAACAATTCTCATCATTAAGTATTGGATATTTTAGCATGTCTTTATCTTTATAAGTGTTTAACTAATTATCGTTTAAATCTAGCAAAGGACAATAATCTCATAATCGAAACGTGATCTCCAAAAAGGATTACTCATGAAAATAGAACAACCACTTGTCTTTAACATGAATGACCGTCTCACAAACCGAGACACACTAATTTAAGATCACACTTAATTCGATTACAAAACTCATTCAAATCCTCTAATTTAAAACGATAAATGTAGAAGTAGAACATCGCCAGCATCAACTCCTTGATTGCCATCTTCCCGCGAAATCCACTCAGTCCCTCCATGCACTTCTCAAACGGCAGGCCCTGTTTTCATAAAACAGCACAAGTATCAAATACTTAGCTCACCCTAAGTGTAAATGGGACATTAAACATTTATAACTAGTATATCAAAATATACCTTCTGCGTTGACTACCTCTCCTGCTATGGGTTCCACTTTAACTTGACTCAGCTGGGAAATGAACTCACAGAAAGTGATCGAATCCCTTCCCATGACATAGTTCTTCACGTATTCCTTATAGCTGGGGGGAAGCGAACGCAGCACCCCATCTATTGCCATCTCGTCAGTTATTTCATGGTTCCAAACATCCACCATAGTATAATACAGCCGGTGCATCTTACTTAGGTGCTGTTCCAAGCAAGTGTTTTCTTCCATCTTAGTTGAAAGAAATTCATCCAGGCATTCAAACCTTGCAACTCTAACTTGTGCTATGAACCTTTGTTTCAGCTCATCGACAATCTCCATTGCGCTCAAGTTTCCGAATTGTCTACCAAGGTTAGAATCCATGAAGGTGCATATCAGCCACTCGACTCTCAAGTAGGTGGTCTTTTGATCATACCACTCCATATACCCTTCATAGTCAACAGTAACATCAGGGCATTTTTCTAAGGCTTCATCTATCACGTAGAGCTCATCATTTTTGAAAAGGGCTTCTCTCAGACGCATGTACCACTCAGCAAAGTTGGACCCATCTAGACGCAGCTCCTCAGCAAGAAACATACTACTGTAGTCTCCCATGATCTACAAGGATTTTGCAAAGACATCTTTAGGACACTTGTTTATGATAATTTTAGTTCAAATTAATCAAATTAACGAACTCCCACTAAACTCAACATCTCTCCGGTTGATTAGTGACACACGATCCAAATCCACTACACCACCACCGATCATCACGTGAGATGATGTAGTTTCAATGGTGAACAACTCAGTGTTGATCATATCATTCATATGACTCGTGTTTAACCTTTCGGTTCCGTGTTCCCGAGGCCATGTCTGTACATGCTAGGCTCGTCAAGACAACCGTAGTATTTCCGCTTGTGCAAACTGGCTTGCACCCGTTGTATGTGAACGTTGAATCTATCACACCCGATCATCACGAGATGCTTCGAAACGACGAACTTTCGCAACGGCGCATACTAGGGGAGAACACTTAATTATCTTGATATTAACATGAGAGATCACCTTATCATGCTACCGTCGCGATCACATCAAAGCATAACAATAAGGTGCATAAAAGGGATTAACATCACATGCAATTCATAATTGTGATATGATATGGCCTTTCTTCATATGCTCTTAGATCTCCATCTTCAAAGCACCGGCAAGATCTCCATCTCCGGCATGATCTCCATCATCTTGGCGCCATCACCATGGTTGTCCACCAACTATTGCAACTACAACTAATGCTACTCTTAGCAATAAAGTAAAGCAAATTACATGGTGATTTATTGACACGCAGGTCACATAAAATAATAGACAACCATATGGCTCCTGCCGGTTGCCGTACTCGTCGACATGCAAGTCGCGAAATATTACAAACATGATCATTGCATACATTATCACAAATCACATTGGCCATATCACATCACTTGACCCCCTCTGCAAAAACAAGTTAGACGCCTCTACTTTGTTTATGCAAATTTTACGTGGCTTGGGTCAACGAGTTAGAACCGTTCTAATCTACGCAAAACCACAACGGTGATATAATAGTTGCTTATTTACTCATCCTTTTGAAAGGCCTTCCATTGAAAATTGCATCCTCACTAAAGCAAGAGAAACAGACACCCGCCAGCCACTTATGCAAAACAAGTTGCATGTCAATCGTGGAACCGGTCTCTCGTGCGCGGACGAGTAAGGTTGGTCCGGGCCGCTTCAATCTCACAATACCGCAAAGATACAAAGTGCACGCGAGAAGGTAGCAACATAAAATATCAACGCCCACAACTCCTTGTGTTCTAATCGCATCAACACCTACGAAGATCTAGGCTCTGATACCACTGATGGGGTCGCAGCATGGAAAACAAAAAATTTTCTACGCGGCAAAGCGGAATAAACCCCAAGGATCTAGATCTACGAGATGAAGATAGCGAAGATGAGATCCAATCTCTTACCCTCGAAGATCAACAAACGCGTTTTGTCGGTGCAGGGGTTGGCTAGTCGATCCCCGCAACTAGACTCGTCTAGTCGCGAGGAGATGTATTATCCTCGAGATCCAATCCGGCGAAGTGCGGCAACGGGCAGCACCTCCGCGGCGTCCACACGTACAGCTCGATGAAGACGTCGACTCCTTGATCCCGCAAGCGAGACGACGTGGCCTTGATGATCTCAGCAGCACGACGGTAGTGCCGGTGACGATGACGGTCTCCGCGAGCAGGGCTTCGCCAAGCCAAGCAAGAGGAGAGGGAGAGGAGCAAGGTGGCGCAGCAGCCCTAGGGCAAGGGGTGGTGCGGCTTGGTGTGGAGATTGGATGGCGGCAGCCCTCCGGGGAGGAAGGGGTGCGGCTAGGGTTTTAGAGGGAGAGGGGGGTGCGGCTAGAGGGGGGGTGCGGCAGCCTCCAAGGTGTGTGGTGCGCCCCCCCTTGCCCCTCCTTATATAGGTGGCGGCTAGGGCAAGGGCAGGGCCGGCCGGCCCCCCCCTTTGTCTTGCCCCCCAAGTCGGAGTCCAACAAGGACTCCTTCTTGGGCCCTTTCCTAAAGGGGTGGGAGCCCACCTCCTAGTCCAACTAGGAGTGGGACTCCCCTCCTATGCCGCACCCCTTCATGGGCCTAGGTGGTGCGCCCCACCAAGTGGTGGCAGCACCCCTTTGCACCATGTGGGCCCCATACAAATTATGCGGTCCCACTTCTAGACCCTTCTAGAACATTCCGGAACCTTCCGGTACCCTTTAAATAATTTCCGGAACTTTTCCGAAACCTCCGGAAACAACTTTCCATATATGAATCTTATTCTCCGGACTCCTCCGGAACTCCTCGTGATGTCCGGGATCCCATCCGAGACTCCGAATCACCATTCGTTCACGTCATCATTTAATTCATCGCAAAACCTAATTTCATCGGAACGTTAAGTGTGTGACCCTACGGGTTCGAGAATGCATAGACATGATCATATCAATAATTAATAGCGGGACCGGGATGTCCATATTAATTCCTATACACTCAACGAAAACCTTTTCTCGATTGAACCACAATGCCGGAGATTCAATTAATCTCATATACGATTCCCTTTGTCTCACGATATTTTACTTGCCCGAGATATAATCGTTGACATCCCCATGTCTAGTTTAATCTCGTTACCGGCAAGTTCTCTTTACTCGACCATAATATAGGATCCCGGTGATTACAACTTAATCACATGTCTGCAGACTCTTGATGCTATATTACCGAGAAGGCCTGGAGATATCTTCTCCGTCACATGGAGGGACAAATTCCACTCTTGATTCATATCACCCAACAACCCACCATCGGAGATACCTGAAAGCCACCTTTATAATCACCCAGTTACGAAGTGACGTTTGATGTCCACAAAGTATTCCTCCGGTGAACGGGAGTGATATAATCTCATGGTCTAAGGAAACTATATTTGGCATATTAAAAGTGTTGACAACAAAACTTTTGTGACACGATTAATTGCAACTCTTTATTTGGGTCATGTCCATCACACCATTACTCCTAATGATATGACTCCGTTATCAAGTGACTATAACAAGTCCATAGTTAGGAAACTCTAACTATCTCTTGATCAACGAACTAGTCCTGTAGAGGCTCACTAGGGACTCCGGGTGTTTATATTCCACACATGTATTATGTTTCCATTTAATACAATTATAGCATGGATAATAAACCATTATCATAAACTTTGAATATGCTTAATAAACCATTTTATTATTGCCTCTAAGGCATATTCCCAACACGGACCACTACGCGATCCTCATCTCCTTGCGAGGTGCGCGGGCCGAGAAGCATGTCCAAGTGCAGCAGGGTTTTAGGTTTGAGGCAATGTGGCTTCGTCTTTGCAGTCTACATGGGCTAACCTGAACCGAGTTGCGTCTTCTCTGAAAGATTGGAGCCGAGCCACGTTTGGTTCGGTTCGTAAAAAGATTCGGCAGCTTGAGGGTAAATTACATGACATCCGTGAGCAGGATCTGACCGAACAAAATGCACTGGAAGAAAGAGAGGCGGAACATGAGCTTTGTGAGCTCTTCGAGCGTGAGGAGATCATGGCTCGATAGAGATCCCGAGTTGATTGGCTCAAGGAGGGAGACCGCAACACCTCGTTCTTTCATGCGAGGGCTAATGCGAGACGCAAGACAAACAGATTGATGTTTTACTGCGTGCAGATGGCTCTAAGTGTGAGGTGCAAGGAGAGATCAAAGGTATGGTTTAGAATTTTTATGAAGAGCGTTTTACCTCTGAAACTTGTACCTCGGTGGATGCAGTGTTGGATGCTATCCCATCTAAGGTGACAGCGGATATGAATGAGGATCTTTGCAAGCCGTACACTGATGATGAGATCAGCACTGCTTTGTTTCAAATGGGTCCAACAAAAGCGCCTGGGCCGGATGGTTTCCCAGTGTTGTTTTACCATACTCATTGGGAATTCTTTAAGGAGGAGATTTGTAATGTGGTTAGGGCTTTCATCTTGGGTGGAGAGGTGCCTCAGGGTTTTTGCGATTCTATCATTGCACTGATCCCAAAGGTAGCCCAAGCCGAAGCATTTGAAGAATTTCCGCCCTATCAGTTTATGTAATGTGATTTACAAGATTGCTTCCAAAGTGTTGGCGAACCATTTGAAGGTGATTCTTCCATCTATTATTTCAGAGCAACAGAGTGCTTTTGTCCCGGGCAGGTTTATTACAGACAACGCTCTTATTGCCTTTGAATGTCTGCACGCTATTCGTCAACAAGATTGCAAGCGCCCGTTCTTCGCTCTCAAGATTGATATGATGAAGGCATATGACCATGTCGAGTGGGATTATTTACATGGATGCCTTACCAAGCTGGGTTTCGTGCCCTCTTGGATACAGTCGGTGATGCGATGTGTGACATGTGTTTGGTATGTTGTTCGAGTCAATGGTGAGCTAACCGAACCGGTGGTGCCCTCCAGGGGCATACGACAGGGGGATCCTATTAGCCCCTACTTATTTCTCTTATGCACTGAAAGATTGTCATGTTTACTGCAACAAAGGGAGTCGAGACGAGCTCTATGGTATCAAAAATGGTAGACTCTGCTGGGAATATGCCCTAGAGGAAATCATGCACGATGTAATTCCCAATGTATTCATAAAGTTATTATGTCGTCCTTGTATTGAACATCTGATATGTATCATTGAATATGTGATTTATTTGTGGAACTATGTATTCATGTTGTTCATACAAAATTGTCCTTGGTCATTGAGGTTGTGTTGGACACACAATCTAGACTGATGTGAAGGTTGGCTGATGACACGGTTCCATTTGTCATGGGCATGGTGATGCCATTCTAACTGACACGGACTTGGCTAAAGAGTTTAGCGAGTCGGACTGACCCATATTGAGATGCAACGAGTAATCCATCATTTGCATGACTCAATCAATGTAATCCTTAGACCTGAGGTCGTCGTACAATCCGAGTTGTGGATCACTGACTTAGGTTTTGTCAAACACTGTTCCGTAACAGGGCAGTCATAAAGGCAGAGTTCAGGTCGACTGAGAATCAAGCTGTGTGATGTGGATAACCAAGATGGAATTTTGCCCCTCCAACTGGAGAGATATTCTCTGGGACCTCTCGAGTGATATGATTCGGGAAGCATGGCCATGTGCGACTCAGCTAAGTGTTAACCGGGTCGATCGACTAAGAGTTAGTCGGATGAATCACATATCACGGATCGAGAAGAGAGTTGAGCTATTAAAGGGATGAAGATAATTCGCCTATAGTTCGACAAGGTATATCGTGAGGCAAAAGGGACTCAGACATAAGTCACATTGGAAGGCATGTCGACATGACTCTATGGTACTTGGGAGTCGGCACGTTCTGCTAGGAGCCGCTACCGATTGATCGATTGGAGTCCGACTCCAATCGTGTCCAAGTCGCCATAAGCCTGCAGGGTCACACACTTAAGAGCAGGAGCAAGTGGTCGGGTTGGACCTGATCCGGAAATGGACTGACAAACGGAGAGGATGGGCCACAAGTGTTGGAGCCTACTTCCACTCGGTATATAAGCAGGGGCGTGGGATGCCAAACGAGGATGTGAGACTCTCCCATGCGTTGGGAACCCTAGCCCCACTCAGTCCTACCGCCGTACCGGATCTAGCAGTCCGCCGCCGGAGCTCCTCCTCGCACGTGTGGACACCGGCAGAGGTGATGTATGTTCAGCACTTCGACGATCGCGGGATTGGATCGGCTGGATCAGATCGTGGGACTACACTGCATTGACGCGCTTCATCGATAATCCGCACCTGCGCGTCTAGTGGTAATCCTCGTGGCCTTCTACCTTGGCTAGATCTTGAGAGTACTGCGTGGAAAAGTTTTTGTTTATCTCTACGTGTCCCTTCAGTGGTATCAGAGTGGTAGCTTCTGGTTTTAGGCCCTTTATCTCGCATATGTGATGTGCAGTTGGAATTAGATTTGATCTAGTTGCAGTTTTGGTGGTCGGTCTATGAGATAGATCGGTTTTGTACATGTTTGATTGGATCAATCATACTCGGGGAAATGGATGATCTAGTTTTCTGTGATCATAATGCTAAGGTCGTGGAACGACATACCCCTACCAGTTGGTTTCCGCCATCAGGGTAGACTGTGACACATAAATCCAGTAGCGTTGATCGAAGATCAAAGAGTTTGGTCGAATCGGAATATGGATCGGATTTGGGTAAAATTGTTTTATCTGATGAACAAATCCATGATCAGAATGCAGATTAGACCCGCGAGGGGCACTGCCCCTTCGATCCCCGCCCGCTATCCGGCTAGCGGGACCGCCGGCTACGCCTTGTCGTAGCGCCTTAGATATCGTTGCGAGTTTCACAACGCCGGTAGATATCGTTTCTTTGCATAACTTGTTTTTGCAGGATGTTGTGAATGGTATGGCTCATGTGCATGTGATGTCTGTAATCCATACGTGATCTGCGTATCACGGTTTTGTCAGCTGGCTGGAGCCTAGGTGTTGTCACTTTATTGTACAACGACCTGCGCGTCGGATTCTCTATGTAATTTTATTTACTAGCTAGTGTAGCTGTTTGGAGGATCTGAAAGATGCAAGTGATTGGTGATAAAAGAGTTGGCGGGGAATAATCTTCTTATGTAGCTTTAGTGTGTTCTCCACCAAAGGTTCTAGAAAACTTGTTGATGGCAATGTTGGGTTGTGCCCCAAGCGAAGGCGTGGATGTAGCAAGTAGCAGTTTTCCCTCGTTAACGAACCGAGGTTTATCGAACCAGTAGGACTTTGAAATCAACAACGAGGTGAACATTGAAGATCTCTGGCGCTTAACCTTCAACAGACGTGGACCTGCACATACTCAACCAAATACTTTGCCCCCAACGGCGAAAAGGTTGTCAATCTTTCCGGTCTCGCAGAAAACAAAGCGGTTAATTGTATGATAAAATAGATGAAATAATGAAAAGTGACCAGTGGAGTAATGATGATGAAAAGCAAGTAAATGAGGTTGTAAACAATGTAAAAAGATGGACCGGGGGCCATGGGTTCACTAGTGGAGTCTCTCAAGTAAATAAAATATGCATGTGATGGGTGAACAAATTACAGCTAGGCAATTGACAACATCATGACACAAACCCAATTTAGCTATGACAAAAGGGACATGATAATATTTATGGAGGCATCACGACAAGGAACAAAGGCCGTTGAGTCCAACTGTGTCTTTGTCTAAAAATTCCACCGTGGGATCGCTATCCAGCCTGTCACCCAACGGTATTAAGTTGGAAGCAACAGACATTTGCATTAAGTAAAGTGCATGAAGTAAGCAATACTAATATCAAAAGAGACATTAACACCGCTGTTTTACCCTTAGTAGCAACAGCACACCCTCGCCCTTAGACGTTTCTGTCACTCGTGCCCAGGAACAAAAGGGGGCATGAACCCACTATCTAGCATAAATACCCTCTCTTGGAGATACACACAATCACTTGGCCAAATTAACTACGCACATCGGAGAGCATGCAAGAACATAAATCAACATATAAGAATCATGAACAATCTGAACATAACTTCATAATCCATCGGATCCCAGCAAACACATCACATAGCATTATAATAATTGATCTTGATCATGTTAGGCAGCTCACAAGATCATAAGACATGAAGCACGAGAGAGAGAGACTACCAACTAGCTACTGCCATGGACTCGTAGTCCAAGGTAAGACTACTCACAACTCATCCCGGAGGAAGGCATGGCGATGAAGAGCCCTCCGGGATCGATCTCCCCTCCGGCAGAATGTCGGGATCAGCTTCAGATTGGACCCCGAACAAGGGTTTTCGGTGACGGCGCGTCGAGGTCGAGTTTCTGGAAAATAATGGCTGCCTCGACGTTTTTAGGTCAATTGTGATTTTATAGGCGTCGGAGGGGGGCGAGGAGGTGCCCCACGGGCAGGGGCGGGCCCCACCCGCTGGTCCACCTAGGGCCGCCACAGGGGGCGCCTCTGCCCTGTGGGTCACCTCCGAGGCTGCCCTTCAGACTCCGTCTTCGTCTTGGCGTAAAAATAATCCCCATAAATTCTGGTCCAATTCCGAGAATATTTCCAGAAGTAAATTTCTGAAACAAAAAGATAGCAAAAACAGGGAACTGGCACTGGGCATCTTGTCAATAGGTTAGTCCAACAAAATTCATAAAAATGATATAATTGATAGTAAAAACATGCGACAATATAACAAAACTAGCATGGATCACTCAAAAATTATAGATACATTTGAGATGTATCAGCATCCCCAAGCTTAACTCCTGCTCGTCCTCGAGTAGGTAAGTGATAACAAATAATTTTTTATGAGACATGCAACCAACATAATCTTGATCAAGATAATAATGCAAAGCACATGATGTGAATAAGGTAATCCAAAACAATTGTCTATAGTTGACATTAAGAAAATAATGATTAACAAATGCTAGCTAACAAATGCTAGAAACTTTTCATAAATAAGTGTGTTGGAGACATGGAACCATACATAAGGTTTAGAAAGAAGAATTTGCAAATTATGTCTCCAATGTAAAGTATCAATCATTCTTCAAAGCATCTAATTAGTTATTCATGGAAATAGCCAAGCTCAAGTCAAGTATCCTAATCCATCTACTTCACAAATCAACTGTTTCGAAGTCTACTCAACTAGTGCAAGTAAGAAGTGGCTTTGGCACCATGGTGTTATGGCAAAGAGAACAATAATGGAGGTTTGGAAGGTCAAAAAGAAAGGCTCAACAGTGAAGAGGGTAACCACAACACAGAAGGAAGTCCCGTAGTTGACATTGTATGAGGAGTAGTGATTGCCATGCAACGGATGCACATATAGCTATAAGTGTATGAAAGCTCTCCAATGGAACTAGTGGGGGTGCATCCAACTTGCTTGCTCATGAAGACCTAGAGCTCACTTGAGGAGGCTCATCCTTGGAATATACAAGCCAAGTTCTATAACGTTAATTCCCCACATAGTTATACTACTAAAACAACATGAGAACTCTCTCTAATGAAGTGTAGGTGCTACTAGCACAAGTGTGGTAAAAAGGATAGTAGTGTTGCTCCCTCTCTCTTTTTCTTTTTTTTGGATTTTGGGTGGCCTCCTTGGCTCTTTTAAATGCTCTCTCATTTGGCCTCCTTTGGGCTCTTTTATTTTTTTTATTTTATTTTATACCTCACTGTAGGAGCAACACTCTATATTACAAATGGATCATCACACTTTTTGGTACTCATAACTCATAAGACTAATACATGATGTATAAAAGAAGATATGCATGATCGAGCGTAGTGTGGAAAAAAATGTAGAACATGTGGCAAGCCACGCTGCACACTAACTCGGTGATCAAGCAAACTATATGGTAATGAAGAATGACATCAAGTCATGTAATGTAATGATGGATGTTGCATGGCAATGTATCTCGAACGGCTATGGAAATGCCGTGATAGGTAGGTATGGTGGCTGTTTTGAGTAAGATAGTTGGCTTACGTGTAGGAGAACAGGATGAAGTCCTCCCACGGAGTTGGATGTACTTGCGAAGTATGCACCAATTGTCGTGGTATTGTCGAATCTAGCCTCGGCAGGGGTGCCATCAAGCTAGGTAGAGCGAGGGGCTTTGGAGAAGTTGGGGATTCCGGCTTAGGGACAGACGCAAGTTTACCCAGCTTCGGATCACACGTCGGTGGCGTGATCCTACGTGCTGCTATAAATCACTATATAGGCAATATCGCCGAGTTACAGTGGGATCTCGCCGAGATAGAGGTTCTCGTCGAGATGGCTAAGTCTAAGCTGGATTACACGAGCTGTCTTGTTGCGTGCCCTAAGGCGTCCCGTAGGCCGGCTTATAAAGGCGTCCGGCCTAGGGCTTACAGGAGAAAACCTACCGACTAAGTCAGAGTTCTAAACTAATCCGGCTTGGGCTTTGTCTTGTGGGCTAAGTCTTCCGCAATATCAGCCGCCTTCTGGAACCTTCCTTAGCCGGATGGGCCTCCTACGCTTCATCATACTGGGCCGCCCGGTAAGCCGGAATTCGGCTTACCACCACTATGGGCCACCCTGGTATTCTGGCTTATCTTCACATCCGTGAGGATACCTGTTCGGCATAACCCCAACAGTAGCTCCCGAAAAGCTTCAAGTACTTGTTTGGTTGGCTTCATCTTCCCGACAAAACACCGTCCGGGAAGTTCTTCATCCGTCTTTAGTCTTGGAGCATTCCTAGAATCCTACAGAACATGCCGAACTTATTTGACGATCCCAATGTGCTGGCTTGCTATGCCGGAAATATCACTGAGTGTGTGCTGACACGTGTTCGTCGATGTGACGGCTCTCCCAGACCCGGCAGAGTGAGTGGAGGAGCATCTTTGAATGTAGGGGCTAACTCCGTTTTTCCCGCGCGAGAATCGAGGAGTCGGAGAAGGGAAAACGTCTCACAACGTCTCGATCCGTGACGCATGGCGAAAATCTCGGCTCGTGACCATTGCACGAATCTCGGCACTTCGCTATAAATGCGGATCGCCTCGCCTTCGCCACGGCCACCACATCATTTGCAACCCTAGCACTCATCTCTCCAGATCTCATCTCTCCCGAGCTCGAGTTCTTCCTCCACGCCCCATGGCCTCAAGCACTCCAAGCTCTCCGGTGATCGAAGCAACGCCCTTGGATTCGGCTGCACCAATGGGCGGCTCCTCCTCCACGGCCGCCGCCGCCGCTGTCGAGCCATCCGCCGCTGCAGCTGCACCTTCTCCATCTCCGGCGGTCATTTCCACCGCGCCAGGCCATGATGAAGTGGCTTTGGCAAAAGCCGCAGCCGAAGCCACTGCTTCAGCATCTCCAGCCCCCACGGCTTCTGAGGCTGCAGCCGAAGGAGCCAGCGCCGGCGAAGAGGAGGAAGAAGAGGAAGCCGGCAGCAACAAAGGCGCTGCCAGCAACCCGACACACAACTGGGCTAGCTCTGCCGTAGAAGAAGGTGAGCTCCAAAGCATGACCACTGATGGTGTCCTTCCTCCGGCATCCTCTACTTCGCCGGCTTGGAGATCCGCCTTGGATGACCCATATCCAACCCCGGTTCGGGACGAGCGGGTACTTCTCTCCTCCCATGTCTCTAGGGGCTTTTCTTTGTCGCCGTCGGCTTTTCTGATAGAAATATTCGACCACTACGGCCTCCAACTCCACAACATCACCCCCAACAGTTTGCTATACATCTTCGGCTTCGTAGCTCTCTTTGAAGGTTACTTAGCATAAAACCTAGGCTAGACTTCTTCCAGAGATGCTTCTTAGTCAAGAGGCAAACTGTCAACAAGGAGCTGCTGGTGGTCGGCTCAATCAGCTTCAATTGCCGCCGGGATATCGACTGGTACCCTCAGGTGCCAATCATCGATTCAGCAAAGGGATGGGCGTCCACCTTCTTTTACTGCAAGGATGTGGCACCGCCAAACGGCTGGAAGGTCTTGCCCCTCTCACGGACATAGCCGGCACGCCCATGCCTTCCTGGAAGAAGAAGCCGTCGGCGAGGATGTCGGCAGACCATGCCGCCATTCAGGCGAGAATTTCGGAATTAACCTCCGGCTCTCCTCCCCTAACTGGGGAGGACACCATAATATGCTGGGTCAAAAGACGGATCCAGCCTCTCCAGCACCGTACCCGCCTTTTGTGCGAGTACACAGATAATGCTGATCCCATGAGGACCAGCGAGAAAGACATGGATGAGGAGCTTTACCACGTGCGCCTCAACCGTCTGATCAAAGCCCGGCCCAATGAGGGTCGGCAATATGAAGAATCGATGCCGATGTACACGGCATCCAACCCTCCTCCAAAGGTACTTTGTCGGAAACAAAGTTCAATTCTTTGAAGGAATTTCGGCTTTAACTACAAGCTGACTTGTATTTATTCTTTAGATTCCAGGCCTTTCTTCTACTGGGTCAGCTGGCACGTCTACGTCCAGCAAAGTGATCCAGCGGCCTATCACTTATTCTTCGGCTCAAGCAGAGAGCCGGAAAATGAAGAGTCAATCTATCACGATTGGCGCCAAGTCATTTGAAGATGACAATGCTCTCGCTGGGCTCAACATCCCCAACAAGAAGTAAGCTGGCTGAAAACGTCTTTTCCTTGCTTTGCTATTTTGCCGGCTTTGCTGAACTTGCCCTTTTATCGTTGCAGGATAAAGAAGGGCGCAACCCTTAAACCAAAGGTATGCGCCACGCGGAAGAAGACGTCTCCCGCTGTAGCTCCTGCCACTCCGGCCCCGAAGCCGAACCCTGTTGAAGAAGGCGCCGCACTATGGCGGCAGGTCCTATCTTAGGGAGAGCCGGGACTACCCCTCCTTCGCAATGGACGGAGATGACGGGAAAGGTGACAGCACCTCCTTCCCCACCAAAGGCTGAAGCTCCGGCTAATGATGCCCCGACCTTCCCTCCAATCAAGGCAGAGGCCTTTGACGCGGAGGGGTATATTAAGCCGGAATTCATGAGCCGGTTTATGCGCGTCCCTCCACTGCCCCGAAAGAAAGGAACCATTGTCCGGGATGACGAGCCGGACCAGACAAGAGCTTATGACACCCTTGATGTCATAGAGATCCTTGAGGACCAGCAGAATTACTTTGTTGAATCCTTTGATGCTGGCATGTCCCTTCTGCGCGAGCACTTTCAGGTAAATATCTTCCCCAGTAGCCCCCGAGCACTATGCCGGGCTAAATTAGAAAAGATAGCCGACATAGTGGTCCAAGTCATATGCATCCACCTAGCCCCCCAGCACTAGAATGCCTTCATGTAGCCACCTTGTCATACGACTTTAGGCTTTTAGCAAACTCCTTACGCAGATTCATCGAGAAATTGGCGCTGAAACCATCACTTCTTTGGGTTTGCGAAATCAGGAGATGCGCCGGCTAAGGGCAGAGCTGGCAAATAAGGACGCCATTATTGCCGGGTTCGAAGCAGACCGGGTCACGTATCAGGGTAACAACGCCGAAAAAACCTTCAATTTCTTGTTTCCAGCTTATATGTCACTGCTACCACTGTGTTTGCCGCAGACGCCATCAACAAGGCCAAGGAGTTCGCAGAGAATGTTGGAACCATCGACCAGCTCCGCAACGAGAACACCGAGCTGAAAAAGCTTAGTGAATCGATGAAGACAGAGCTGGAGTCGGCTAAGAAACCTCTTGCTCAAGCTGAACAAAACCTGGAGACAGAGAGGCAACAAAGCAAAGATGCTCTCCGTGATGCTCAGGACCGGCTTGACAAGCGCTTGGACGAATCGCTGGCTATAGACAACCAGCTCCTGAGTAAGTTTTATACTTAAGAACTCATTTTTGCGGTCTTTGTGTCTGCCTGCTTAGCAATTTAACTTCGCCTTTTACAGCTCCGGCCGGCTTGGGCCACGAACTGACAGCGGAGAACCGGCTTGACCGGATCCTGGAGGTGGGGGAGCTTATCCCGAAGATACTTTCTTCGGGAAAGAAGCTTGTTGAAAAATTCTTTCCCGGCAACCCCGAGCCTTTGGCGAACCTAGCGGATTTGCCGGCCGAGCTGGACGAGGCAACTTCGTTCTTTGACGAACGGCTTCGATCCAGCGCTCGCGGAGGTGCGAAGACGGCTCTGGGCCTAATGATGGCGCACTACCCGGAGGCTGAAGCTTGGCGGGTGGCATCCGGCTTTCCTCTTGAAAAGGAGGATGGCTCACCGTTGGATGACCAAGAGCGCAAGAAGATTCTTCACTCCGTCTCCGGCTATGCCAGCAAGATCGCCAAGATGGTATCGTTGACCACCATCTTCAAGGAAGTGCCGTGCCCACCAACTCCCGTCCAGTCTGACGATGACGGCGAGGAGGCGAACTGATACTTAAACCGTATTTGCTCGTTCGAGCCGGCCTGCCCTGAAAATGTAAACGTTAGATGTATGGCTACTCAAACAGTAAAGTGCGTTGTAAATAACTGTCTTTTGCCGTATTAGACTTATCTATTTTGCAAAGTTGCAATTTTTATGCCTCGGTTCAATCTGGCCTTGACACCTTAGCCTTTAAGCGCCGGCAAACCTATTGCGAAGCAAACTTGCTGAGTAACAGGGTACACAATGACCAATCTGTTTAGACCCAGATCAAGTGCCGCATTTCGGTGCCGAAACACTTTGAAGCAACCCGGCGCAAAAAGCTATCAGATAAACGTTATTTGGCAAAACATTTTAATTTTTCATCACCTTAAGGCGGATTCAACAGAAAAGAGTTTACCAACTAGCAACACAGGCAATTTCGGGTAAACAGATAACATCAACAAGATCATTGGGAAATAAAGGATGGTATAGATTCTCGAATTTTGTATGAGAGAAACCAAATTCTTATTTCATGATCACATTGACAAGGTTACAATAGAATTTGCTAAGTGTAAAAAGGACGTAGCTAAGCGATATTCCAAGGACGTTTCGTCTCATCTAAGTCGTCATCTACAAGCCTTTTCCTTTTGCGACCTTTCTTCCTGGGATCTTTCTTTGAATCCCTTAAGTCGAGGAGATAGTATGACCCGTTCTTCAGTGCTTTGCTGATGACAAAAGGTCCTTCCCATGGTGGGGATAACTTGTGCTGCCCGGCTTTGCACAAGCCGAAGCACTAAGTCGCCTTCTCGAAAAGAGCGATTCCGCACTCTACGGCTCTGATAGCGACATAGATCTTGTTGATAGATGGCGGATCGTTGGAGAGCTAACTCTCTTTCTTCTTCGAGGATATCTAAGCCGTCTTGACGTGCTTCTTCTGCGTCTTTTTCGATGTAGGATACAACCCGAGGTGAATCGTGGATCATGTCGGTTGGCAGCACTGCTTCTGCTCCGTAAACAAGGAAGAAGGGAGTGAAGCCGGTGGACCTTTTTGTGGTAGTACGAATACTCCATAGGACAGCCGGCAACTCATCCACCCAAGCGCCAGCTGCTCGATGCAAAGGGGTTTCAAGCCTCGGCTTAATACCCTGCAAAATTATGCCGTTAGTGCGTTCTACCTGTCCATTGGATTGCGGATGCGCCACCGATGCCACATCGAGCCGGATTTTGGAACGGCTGCAAAACTTCAACAGCTCACCGACGGCAAAGTTTGTGCCGTTGTCAGTGATGATGCTGTGCGGAATGCCAAACCGGGTTGTTATCTCGACGATGAACTTCGTAGCTGTAGCTCTGTCAAGTTTTTTTATGGGTTTTGCCTCCACCCACTTTGTGAATTTGTCAACCGCCACGAGTAGATGGGTTAAGCCTCCTCTTGCCGTCTTAAAAGGTCCTACCATGTCGAGCCCCCAGACCGCGAAGGGCCAAGTTATGGGGATCGTCCGGAGCTCCTGAGCCGGCAAATGAGCCTGCTTCGCGTAGCGTTGACATCCTTCACAGGTTTTGACGATGTTGATAGCATATTCCTTAGCCGTTAGCCAGAAGAAACCGTGCTGGAACGCCTTGGCGACCAACGCCTTTGCCGCCATGTGATGCCCACACTCGCCGAAGTGGATCTCCTCAAGGATTTGTCGCCCTTCTTCTGGAGAAACACATCTTTGAAAAATGTCGGACGTGCTCCTTTTATAAAGCTGTCCATTAATGACCGTGTACGCCTTTGCTCGGCGCTCAATCGGACAGCTTAGCACTTCGTCATCCTTCGGCAGTTTCTTGTTTATCAAGAATTCGATATATGGCATGGTCCAGTCTGGGGTTACCAAACACACTTGAACCGATTCTGCCGACAAGGGTTTATCTTCCTCGCCGCCTTTGATGGACGGCTTATGCAGATGATGGAGGAACACATCTGGAGGTACCTCCTGCTGCTTTGAGCCTATCCTTGCTAAGGCGTCGGCGGCTTCATTGTCGTCCCGAGAGATATGTCGAACCTCTAAGCCGGCAAAACATCGGCCGAACTCGTCGACTGTTCTCCTATATTCTGCCATTGTCGGGCTCTTTGTGTCCCAAGCTCCATCAAGTTGCTGCACCACGAGATCCGAGTCGCCGTAGCAGAGAATGCGCTTTACTCCTAATTCCTTAGCCATATGGAGGCCATGTAGGAGGGTTTCATACTCTGCTACATTGTTGGTGGCATTGAAGTGGATTCGAAGGACATAGCTAAGCTTATCGCCCTTGGGTGACTTTAACACTACGCCAGCCCCCGAGCCCTCCTTCATCTTTGAGCCATCAAAGTGCATAATCCAGTACTGAGAGTCCGGCAAAGGTGTGCTTTCCATCGCCTCCGTCCAATCTGCAACAAAGTCGGCTAGGACCTGAGACTTGATTGCGGTTCTCGGCTTGTACTGTATGTCGAACGCTGCTAGTTCGATGCCCCAATTGGCAACTCGTCCTGTCGCATCGGCATTGTTGATGATGTCTCTGAGCGGAGCTTTGCTGACCACCGTGACTGTGTGATCATGGAAATAGTGATGCAGCTTCCTGGCGGCAAAGAATACGCCATAGGCTAACTTCTGGTAGTTGGGATAGCGCTGCTTCGAATCTGAGAACACCTCGCTAATAAAATAGCAGGGCGCTGATCCGGCCATTGCTTTCCCTCTTCAGGCGCTCAACTACAATGACGGCACTGATAACAAAGTTTGTGGCCGACAAATAGAGCAAAGTGGCTCTCTTTCCTTGGAGCTGCCAAGATTGGAGCATGCGTCAATGTATACTTCAGCTGAGCTAAGGCTGCATCTGCTTCCTCCGTCCAGACGAAATTATCTGACTTTTTGAGGAGTTTGTATAGAGGCAAAGCTTTATCTCCAAGCCGGCTAATGAAATGGCTTACAGCCGCGGCGGAACCGTAAGCCGCTTGTATGTCCTTCAACAAGTTGGCCTCTCGATGTTCTGAATCGCCTTTATCTTTTCCGGGTTAACTTTCAATTCCTCTTTGGAAACAATGAAGCCCAGAAGCTTGCCTGCGGGTACACCGAAGACGCATTTTGCTGGATTAAGCTTCATCTGGTACTCCCTTAGATTTCCAAAGGTTTCCGACAGATCGGCGATGAGATCGCCACGCTTCTTCGACATGACTGCAATGTCGTCAACATAGACGTGAACATGCGGCCATTTGCTTGTCCAAACACCGCTGCTTACACCTTTGGTAAGTAGCACCGGCGTTCTTTAAGCCGAACGGCATTGTGACATAGCAGTAATTGCCATATGGCGTGGTGAAGGATGTCTTGATTTGATCTGACTCCTTCATCTTTATCTGATGGTAACCCGAATAGGCGTCCAGAAAACATAGCATCTCTGAGCCGGCAGTTGAATCAATGACCTGATCGATGCGCGGTAAGGCGAACGGATCTTTAGGGCAGGCTTTGTTTAAGCCGGTGAAATCAATGCACATACGTAGCTCAGAGGTGTTTTTCTTTGGGACAAGCACGGGATTTGCTAACCAATCAGTGTGGACAACTTCACGGATGAATTTGGCGGCAGTGAGCCTTAGGATCTCCTTTCCTACCGCCTGCGCTTCTCTGTTCCGAGCCGCCGGAGACCTTGTTTGACCGGCTTCGCATCCTTGTTGACCTTTAAAGAGTGCTCGGCAAGTTTCCTCGGGACACCTGGCATATCAGATGGGGACCAAGCAAAGATGTCCCGATTCTCACGGAGAAACTTGACGAGCTCGACTTCCTATTTGTCGTCAAGGCCAGCACCAATGGTAGTCTCCTTTGTCGGATCCTCTTCTGAGAGCTTTATTTTCTTCGTGTCATCCTTTGGCTTGAAGCTTGAATCGACCTTGTATGACGGCTTTTCTGTTGCCGGCATTTCATTGGGCTTCATTGCCTTCTTCAGGTCCTCCAGCTCTTCTCTAGAGATTGCTGCTTCTGCGTGGACGGCATTGGGAGCCTCACACTCCTTTGCCTTTTTGAAGTCTCCCTTGATCGTGATGATCCCATTGGGTCCCGGCATTTTAAGCTTGCTATAAATGTAGCATGGCCGAGCCATAAATGAGGCAAAAGCCGGTCGCCCAAAGATTGCATGATATGCACTTCTAAATGGCACCACTTCAAAGGAAACATCCTCTGTCCGGAAATTGTCGGCAGCACCAAAGGTGACCTTTAGGGTGATTTTTCCCATTGAAGAGGCTTGTCGTCCCGGCACAATCCCATGAAACTTCACAGTACTGTGGGTGAGTTGTGACTCGGAGAGACCCATCCTCTTCAATGTTGCAGCATAGAGTATGTTAATACTGCTTCCTCCATCCATGAGCACCTTTGTCAGCTTGAATTTGTCGACTATAGGGTTGACGACCAAAGCGTAAGTGCGCTTGGTAGGAACCTTGTCCGGATGATCGCTGCGATCCCAGGTGATGGGAATGTCGGACCAATCGAAATACTGAGACACAGTAGGCACCGTAGCATTGAGTTCTCTCCAAGCCGCCTTTTCCTTGCGAGACGAATCTGTTGCTAGGTTGACGATGAGGCTCTCAGCATGCTTAGGGAACTTGCTACCTTTTCCTTCTTTGGAGGTGGCACCATCAGACTCTGAGGCAGCTTCTTCCTTCTCTTTGTCGTCCTTCCTGGACTTGCGTTTGTTTCTTGATTTGCCGGCTTTAGGGTCCTTGGCGATGTCGCGATTTATGTGACATTGCTGGATTGTGTGGGAGCTTGTCCCGTCCGGCCTGAGATGATGAACACAGGGGTTGTGCTTTATGTCGTCGTACTTCACCGTTGGTGGCCGGGATGATTGATTATTTGCCGGCTTTTTATTCTGCCACTTTCCGCTACTTGAGCCGCCTTTGCCAAAGGCAGCGGCGACTTCGTGTGAAGGGCCGGCTTGATCTTCAACCTTCTTTTTCCCGGACTCCCGTCGGCGGTTTTCGGCGTCTTCCCTGTTGTCATCATCCGCTGCAGCGTATTTGTTTGCACAGGCCAATAAGCCACCCAAAGTTTCCGACTCGTTGCTGTAGATCATGAAGCGAAAAGTCGTCCCCTTCCTTAGGGACTGCTTGAAGGCATGGATTGCCTGTGTCTCTGATATGCCTTCGCAAGCGTTTTTGATTTCGCTCCATCGTGAAACGAATTCACGGCTCGACTCGTTCTTTTGCTGCACGCACCGCTGTAAGTCGAAAATTGACTTTGGCGCTTGTATGTGCCCTGGAAGTGTTGAATAAAGACACGCTTCATGTCACTCCAGGTATGAACTGTCTTTTCCGGCAGACCTTCAATCCACATGCGTGCCATCTCGGTTAACATGAGGGGCAAAAATCGCACTGCAGAGTCGGCACTGCCTTCATATATGTCGCAGACACTGACATAATCTGAGAGCCAGGTCTCAGGATTTGCCGTGTCGCTGTACTTCTCGACCATCTTTGTTACGTTCGACAAAGTGGGAGGTAAAATTTGCTCTCTGATGGCTCTGCCAAAGCACTTGGGGCCGAGGTATTGGGCATCTCTGGCCGATTTCCTCTCCTCGATTAGGCTTCGCACATCATTGGCTGCAGGCGGCTTATCCACTAAATTTACTCGCCTTGGTTCTTCCCTGTGATGGCTTTGGCTTGCCCAACTCGCGTTACGCGGTGGACTTGGCGATCTTTGCCGTCACGTAGGGGGTACGTACTTAGAAGGGTTATCTCCCTCTTTGCATGGTGGAGGTGGTGGTGGGGGCGGCATATCATTCCTGCTTTGCCTCCCATCCCGTCGTTGCTCCTGGCGAGGTGGTGCCACCTTCTCCTTGCGAGGTTCTTCCTTTTGCTCCCGGCTTCGATGTCCTCCTCGGTTATCGCCAGCTTCACGATGGCGAGAAGAACCTGTCTGGGATTCTGCACCTTTTGGGTGCTTGTCCTTCGGGTTCTTGTCGTCACCCTTGTTGTGGCTGCTCGATCCATCTGGGTCATCATCCAGGTCTGCAGGGGTAACCGCTTTCGGCTTGTTAGCCGTTGAGTTGTAGAGACGGGATTCGTCAAATAGCTTCCCCGACTTGACCTGCGAGTCGTTTTGCTGCCGCTGCGCGACCTCCAGCAGATAAGCCGAATATTTAAGGCGGGCGTCGCGGTCCAGCGATTTGTCGAACATGACCTCCTGAGCTGCCTCCATGTTCTTTGCTGGGGTGTTGAAGTAGCACAGGTTTGTCACCGGATCGCGCACGTGGTTGTATTTTCTCCAGACCGAGTTAACATGGTCCTCCTCCCACTTTGCACGAAAATCCAGCTTCTTGTGCAGGTTCTTATCACGAGCCGGACGGAAAACATCGTCAGCTCCCTTTTCCCTTTGCTTACGAAGGAACTCCAATTCTTTGTTTGTGAGGTCGAGTTCCCTCTCTGTTATCTTGTTGGCTTGTTCAACCAATAGAGCACGACGCTTCTCAATATCCTCTAACGGCGCATCAGGGGGGAGTGGGGTCAGTATCTCCTCATACTTTGCCATCTTCTCCTCAAATCCCTTCTGTGTCAGATAGCCAGTTGCAGTGACATTGTTGCCTCCATTAGCCGGCAGATTACTGGTTCCCTTGTGTGGAACCAGTGGCGGCACAAAGTCCACCTTCTTGTGTCCGGCTTCTGGAGTCTTTTCTTCGCCATTGGCGGCTTTCGAGGTATTGGGGTCATCCTTTGGATCAGAGATGACATCGCCCATTAGAACCTCGACAGGGCATCCCAAGCAGGACGCAACCTTCCGACTGAAATCGTCGGATTCTCCTTCAGATTCAGGGTCTTGCTCCATATGAGCGGTGTACACTGATCCGGCTTCTGAATCTGCCTCAACCTGCAAAGCAGGGAGGGTCGACTCAGGAAGTGTCATCGACTCATTTGAGCCGGATTCTCCAGCCATGCCGACGAAGTGGGAGCCCCGCGCCGCCTTAGAAGTTGCGTCATCTTCGGAGTCCTCATCATCAGCATCAAATGCTAGATCCAGATCGGCAAGCTCCTCGGAGTCCAGATCCGATCCGTCTTCAAAGTTGTAGGGGTGGGCGGTGGGCAAAATCGATGTGAAACCGAGATCATCCAAAGCCTCGGCGGTGAAGCCGACAAAGATGTCGAAACCGCCGATGGAGATCGTGGACCAGCCGGTGGGGTCCTCCCTTGCCGGCGTCCAGAAGCTGTCGTTGAAAACGTGGCCGGCTCCAGTCTCGTCGAACTAGCTGACCAAGCCGACCGCGATGGTGTCGCCGACGCCGCCCGTAGATCCCGGCAGGAACGAAACCCCGGACCTCTCTTGCCCCACGGTGGGCGCCAACTGTCGTGGTATTGTCGAATCTAGCCTCGGCAGGGGTGCCATCGAGCTAGGTAGAGCGAGGGGTTTTGGAGAAGTTGGGGATTCCGGCTTAGGGACAGACGCAAGTTTACCCAGCTTCGGATCACACGTCAGTAGCGTGATCCTACGTGCTGCTATAAATCACTATATAGGCAATATCGCCGAGTTACAGTGGGATCTCGCCGAGATAGAGGTTCTCGTCGAGATGGCTAAGTCTAAGCTGGATTACACGAGCTGTCTTGTTGCGTGCCCTAAGGCGTCCCGTAGGCCGGCTTATAAAGGCGTCCGGCCTAGGGCTTACAGGAGTAAACTACCGACTAAGTCAGAGTTCTAAACTAATCCGGCTTGGGCTTTGTCTTGTGGGCTAAGTCTTCCGCAATATCAGCCGCCTTCTGGAACCTTCCTTAGCCGGATGGGCCTCCTGCGCTTCATCATACTGGGCCGCCCGGTAAGCCGGAATTCGGCTTACCACCACTATGGGCCACCCTGGTATTCTGGCTTATCTTCACATCCGTGAGGATACCTGTTCGGCATAACCCCAACACCAATATCAATGTGAGAGAGGGCAATGCGAAGCACCGAAGAGGCTAGCAAAATATGGAAGTGGAAGTGCCAAAAACCAAAACTCACAATGCATTTCGTATATTGCAAACAACTAGGAGTTTCAATGTTCTACAAATGGTTAGAGACACCCCGAGAGGGATTGTGGCGGCGACACAAGTGCCCCGTTGGCTTCCCCGACCGTTGCAGTAACTACCCACTAGGAACTTATTTTGAACTTTGTAGAATTCAAGACACATTAGCATTATTGACTTAGTGTCGGGGATATGAACCCCGGATATCCCTAAGAGGTCCATTTCTCCAAGAACAAGGGCCAGCTACGCAAGTGCCGGCTACAGCGTCCCGCCTGGAGCCAGCCGGATGAAGCAAGCTATTTCCTCTACCCGGAGGCGGACGGCCGGCTAGAGCAGCCGGCCTCTACCAACCGACCGGTCCGTACTGGTAGGCCCAGATCGTCCAGCCCCTGTCGGGCGTTACAGCTACAATGTAATGATGATATAGCTCCAGCCGGCTCCAGAGTAGTGATGTCATAGGGGCAATCGTGTAATCTCCTTGTAACCCAAAACCCTAGACGCTGCCTATATAAGGCGTGCATGGGCCTCCTGCGCGAGGCAAGCAAGAAGAAGCAGGGGAGACCGAGAGATAGGTAGATCATCGTCTTCCACCTCCAGCCGGCTTGACATCTCTAGCCGGCACCACCGCCATACAGCTCCAGGAGCAACCTTTGTAGCCCGATCTGTGATCAATCAATAAGAACAAGAAGAGCAGGACGTAGGGGTGTTACCTCCACAAGGAGGGCCCCGAACCTGGGTAACTGACGTGTGTTTGCATGTTTGTTGCCCAATCCCGCGCGAGCATCCGATCGTCGCCTGCCCCACACTCTTTTCCGTCTTTGATGGATATGCCGTGCTACCCACCACGACATTTGGCGCCCACCGTGGGGCACGCGGCGAACGGAGTCACGTTCTGCGCGGGATCCCGAACTGTGGATGGTCGGCGGATCGTCTCCGGCCTCGTGCTCTCCATCGGCTCCGTCGGCTGCGTCCTCGACAACACCAACAGCTTCGCCGACGTGGACGTCGCCAGCGGAGGAGCGGTCGTCACCCTTGGCGATTTCCACGTCTACGTCGCCGTCGCCGCTCAGGAGTACCCGGAGGTGGTCTACTCGAGCTTGGCTCCTTCGATCTTCGACGCCAGCACCTGCAACGACGACTCCGCCTTCGGCTACCTCAACTCCGGCGACGCGGACCGCGACGTCACCAAGCTCAACGTCTACGCCGAGGTGCACATGGTCGAGCACGCGGCGGCAGGAGGCCCCGTCACCACCGCCGTTCATGAAGCTGGCGAACCTTCGCGCTACCAGCGCAACCTGGAGGCCGACTTCGAGCTGCTAAGCACCCCCATCGCGCCGAGTGCTGATCCAGTCAAGGCGGCGGCTGAACTCGAGAGGATGCGGCAACAGATCTACGACAAGGCGCTAAACCTCGCGTCGACACAGCGCCGGCTCAGCGCCACAATTCGCGAGTACAATTCTGCACACGGCATCGAGCAGGCGGACCGCAACGCGGAGAAGCTGAATGAAGTCAGGCGAAAAGGAGGAGATCTTGGTGGCGCCATGAACCGAGCCGGCCAGGCGCATGAGCTCACCGACCTCAGCTTCCCCGAGTACAGCTGTCCTACGCAAAACATGAGGGCGGCGGAAGCGGCAGCTGCCGAGCTACCCTATCTCCAAGGCGAAGAACTACATCAACAAATGCGCCGGGTGCGGCAACTCATCAACACGGCCAACCGGCAGCAGCGAGAAACGGAGGCAACGGCGAGCAAGGGGCACCATGAGCCGCCTCCAGGCTACGATGCAGCTGGCAAGTCCAAGCCAGGTGTAGAGGCGTCGTCCACGGGCCGCGGAAGAGCGAAGGACAAGCAACCGCGAGTTCATCGCGAGGGGAGCGCGAGCTCGCATCCACGTGATCACGGCCGCGATCCGGCTGGACGACGTGAAGACGGCAACCGGAGCGAGCCTCGAGCCGGACGGAACGTCAAGGAGCGAGTCGGCCACAAGGTCACCATCGACGAACGCCTGGGGCCGCTAGGACCTGAAACCAGCGACGACGCACGTCACCGCATCGACGTGCTCAAGCTGTCAAGCATCATCGAGGAAGAGGACATCGCTGCTCATCGCTGTTTCGGACCCCGCATCCGGAGCGAGCGATTCCCGAAGGGATTCACTCTCCCCAGGGACACACCCAAGTACAACGGCACCGCGAAGCCGGAAGACTGGCTCGCCGACTACGTCACAGTGGTCAACATCGCAGGCGGCAACAAGCGGGTGGCCGTGCGCTACGTGCCGCTCATGCTCCAGGGATCGGCACGGACTTGGCTCAACAGCCTTCCGAAGGAGAGCGTCAACAGCTGGCTGGACTTCGAGGAGGTGTTCAACCGCAATTTCACCGGCACCTACTTGCGCCCTGGCAACGCACAGCTGCTCGCGCTGTGCAAGCAGAAGGACGGCGAGTCGGACCGAGCCTACCTCACCCGGTGGACGAGCCTTCGCAACTCCTGCGAGGGAGTACTCGAGCTCCAAGCCGTCCAGTACTTCATCCAAGGGTGCCGAGACCAGACGCTGCTCAAGCACCGGCTCCTGAGGAAGAGCCCGAAGACCATGGCAGAACTCATGGCAATCGCCGACGAGTACGCCACCGCCGACGCAGGCATGACCAACCCGATCCGACTCGACGAAGCCGGACGAATCATCACGACGGAGCCGGCTGCACGCCGCAGCCGGACGGAGAATCAAGACGGAGGAAAATCGACCCGGCGTGACTCCGACGCGGCCGGCAAGCGCAAGACTGCAGACGACCGTGTCGAGTCCAAGGTCGTCGCCACGACCGAGGGAAGGCCGCAGGAGGCTTCGACAATCGCCGCATGAGGACGAGCGGCGACATGCGCCGGACAAGGGCGAGGAACAACTACGACTACATGCTCGATCAACCGTGCCGGAACCATGGTGACCGGCCAGCAAACCACACCGTCAGGCAATGCACTCTCGGACGCCCAAGGCCGCCACCGTACGAGCGGCGAAACCCGCCTCGGGACGAAGCCGGACGGGACGATCGAGGACGCGACGACAGACGACGCGAAGACAGAGATCGCGATGATCGCCAACGCGAAGAAGAAAGGGAGCGCCTTCCGGCCCCGCCTCCAAGGGGTCCAGACGGTTACCAGAATCCGGATGCCGCCTACATCGTATTCGTCAGCGAGCGCGACGACAAGCGAAGCCGGCGCGAACGGTTCAAGGAAGTAAACGCGGTGGTTCCACCTGTCCCCCAGTACCTCAACTGGTCGCAGGAGCCGATCACGTGGGATCGCCGTGACCACCCGGAACTGATGCCCAACCCAGGCGGCTATGCTCTAGTCCTGGAGCCCATGATCATCTCCCCCACCAAGCGCGCTTGCACCTTCTCGCGCGTCCTCATCGACGGAGGCAGCAGCATCAACATCCTCTACCGTGACACGCTGGAGAAGCTAGGCGTCTCCGAGTCCAGCCTGACGCCGAGCCGGACGGTCTTCCACGGCATCGTGCCGGGGCGAGCCGGCTCGTCCATGGGCCTCATCCGGCTAGACGTCCTATTCGGCACCAAGAGCAACCACCGCCGCGAGGACCATCTCCTTCGAGGTGGTCGACCACTCCAGCGCCTACCACGCCATCCTCGGGCGGCCGGCGCTCGCCAAGTTCATGGCGGTACCCCACTACGCTTACCTCAAGATGAAGCTACCAGGCCACGCGGGATCATCACCGTCGCCGGAGACTACAAACGCTCCATCGCATGCGCCTCCGACAGCGCAAAGGTGGCCGAGACCATGGTCTGCAATGAGGAGATGAAACAATTCAAGCGTAAGGCTAGCGAGGAAAAGCTGGAGATCCAGAGTCGGCCAAGCCGGCTGGCGAGTCGAACTTCCAGGCGGCCCGGGACACAAAGAAGATCTACTTCGACGACAACGACAAGTCCAAGTTCGTCTCCGTGGGGGCGAGCCTGGACCCCAAATAGGAAAGCGCGCTCGTCGAGTTCCTCCGTGAGAACCGGGACATCTTCGCGTGGTCCCCCAAGGACATGCCTGGTGTGCCGAGGGAACTCGCCGAGCACTCTCTTCACGTCCGGCCAGATGCCAAGCCGGTAAAACAGTCCCTGCGACGTTTCGCGGAAGGAAGAAGACAGCTCATAGGAGAAGAAATAGCCCGGCTACTCGCGGCCGGGTTCATCAAAGAAGTGCAACACACGGAGTGGCTAGCCAATCCGGTGATGGTGGAAAAGAAGAACAAGAAATGGCGGATGTGTATCGACTACACCCACCTCAACAAGGCTTGCCCTAAAGACCCCTTCGCATTGCCGCGCATCGACCAAGTGATCGACTCCACGGCCGGCTGCGACCTCCTCTCCCTCCTCGACGCCTACTCCGGCTACCACCAAATTCCGCTGAATCCGGACGACCAGCTCAAGACCGCCTTCATCACCCCATACGGCCCGTACTGCTACACCACCATGCCGTTCGGCTTGAAGAACGCGGGAGCAACATACCAGCGCTGCATGCAGAAATGCCTGCACGACCAAATCGGTCGCAACGCGCACGCCTACGTCGACGACGTCGTCAT